>VYZP01078256.1:118694-199605 GCA_013400635.1 Hypocryptadius cinnamomeus | reverse complement strand
CGCCCCGCTCCCGAGCCGAGCCGAGCCGAGCCGGGCTGCGGGGCCGGGGCCGCGGCCGTGCCAGCGCCGTCCCTGCGCCCTTCCCTGCCGGCCCTGGCACTGCCCTGCCGGCGGGGCCGGGCTGCCCTTCCGTGGGGCTCGGGAACCTGGCGGATCTCCCGGCGGCAGCAGGTAAAGGGAAGGGGAGGGCTGGCTGGGCTGGGGGATCCCGCATCCCCCGCGCTGCGGGGCGATGCTGAGCTGCTGCGGGTGGGACAGCTCTGCCGGGTTGCTTTCACCCCCAGAAGGGGCTCCGGTGTCCGAAGCCGCGTTGCTTTGCCCCGAAAGGTGTTTCTTTTGCGTGCCCCAGAGGTGTTTCCTTGCCCGGTGTGCCCCCTCCCTCCCCACGGGTGGCTCACCTGGCCGCCAGCATCCCGGGCGAAGTTGGGGATGCGAGCGGGTGCTCCCGGTGCTGGGGGACGTGGGTGGGCACCCACCCGGGGAGAGGTCCCGGGGAGCCCCCTCTGGTCCCCGACACCCCCAAGATGTCCGGGTGTGGATCCCGACACCGCCGTTCCCCTTCGGGCCCTGCTTGTTTAACAGGGAACGCTTCGTTTTGGTGTAAAATGATGGCATCTGCAGTGTCCCGCCGTTCCAGGGCTTCACACCGCTGTTGTCCGGAGCTGTAAAATCCTGAGGCAGCCGAATCCCGAGAGGGATTTATTTATTTATTGTTGCTGGTCCAGCTGGAGGAGCGCTCAGTGCCCGTCCAGCTCCTTGAGGATGCTCAGGGATGTCCTGGATGCCTCCTGGCGACATTCCCCGGCAGCAAAGCCTCTGTTAAAGACCCCAAATATCCAGCGAGCACTGAGCAGAGAGGGTGAAAAAAGGTGAATATGAGAGGGTGTCACTTTCTGTTGATGCTTGGCAAAGAAACTAATTCAAAAAAAGAGTAATTCAGGGAAAAGAGGGGGAAAAAATCGTCTCGTTGCCGTTTTATCGAAACCCTTACCCATGTCCTGTCTGGTCCCCGCCCGGAAAACTGGGCATGGAGGAGTTGCAGTCGGCATGTGAGCCTTGCTCTGGAAAAGGGCTGCTGGAGCAATTCTTGGTGTGGAAGCTGTGAAATTTCACCCCTGGAGATGGAAATGGGGATTCTCCAGCCAGGAAAAACCTGGCTGTGTCGAACCCGCCGTGCTTTGGGATTTTAGGGCTGGGTCCTTACAGCCGCTCTTGTTGTGTGTAATCGTGCTGGCTTAAGGGTTATTTTGGGGCTGGAGAGGGATTAGGGATAGATGTCAGGAACAGGCAGAGCCATGCTGCATGTGAAACTTAAAAAATAATGAATTATGGTTCTCTTTGCTGGCTCTTTGTCCTGGTGGGAAGGAGCCCATACAGATTTTTCTCCATTAGAAAGTTACATTGTACACGGAGAACGTTAAATCCAGGGTGCTGGAGTCTCCTCAGGATGCTCCAGCTGCCAGGAAATTTAGATTGCTGCTGATTAGCAAGTACAAGTCGGAGTGGTGCTGCTTCTTAAAGAGCTTTTTTGGGATTTGGATCACTCAGCCCCATGCAGGATAACAGCCTTCTCCTTCTTTCCTCCTTACAAATTGCCAGCTTACACTTGGCAGGTGTGGCCAGGGAAAAGCTGAGGTAAATGGATTTCCTGCCTCGCATTTTGTCTGGCATGTCCATTTTCCTCATCAGATTGCTATGGAAAATGGTCCATTAATTCATTAGCCAGCCTTTCTCCACCTGAGCAGTGATGCATCCTGACTCCTTAAAGCCTGTTATTTTAACATATCCTCCTCTGCCAAGCTTTGAAACATCTTCACGCTGCTACCCCAGCAAAGTGGAGCTGCAGAATATTTCTCTGTGATTTAGGAGGTTCTTCTTCAGAGGCAAATACAAGCTCTGCTTTGATGGCAGAGTTAATTTTAGAGTGGGTGTCTTTGTCAAGCTGTACTTTTTTTATTAAATGAGCGTGTTCTGCTTGTTACACTTTTCCCTGTGATGAATTCGGCAAAGCACGACTGGTGTTTGTCTTGGAAGGAATATGAGTCTTGGTCTGATCAATTGATTTGGTGTCAGGTTGTAGATTCAGAAACTGCTGGCTCAGAATTAATGATAAAGGGTTTGGTTTTTAGCAAGGCAATAAATTGCTTGATAAACCAGGAAGGTTATAATGAGACACAGAACCAGCTGTGAAGGGACAACCCTTTGTTGTACTTTTACCCATTAACTGTGTACCCAGGTGTGTTTGATCTCAAGTAACTGCCTTAAAATCACCATGCCAAAAATCAGCGTATTTAGGGGTGGTTTTTGTGGGTTTTTAAGGTGTGGGTTGGAGTAGCTCACAGGTGCAAGTGCTGTTGTGGGTGGAGGTTAAAGATGCAGGGAGCAGGTGGCTCCTTCACCCTGATTTGTGTCAGAGGCACTTTGATGCTCACAGGTGGTGGAAGTTAGGTCTGGGTGCCCTTTAACCAGACACACCTGGGGGGAATATTGTCCTTTGACTTGCTCTGTGAGTCTTCCCGAGGATGAAGATAAAAGGCAATGGTTGTACCTTTGAAATGCTCCTGATGCAGCTCCAGGCTTGTGTGGGAAGGTAGGGCTGGATGTGGAGGGGCATTTTGGGCTCCTCCTGAGAGCAGCTTTCCTGCAAACACAGTGGAGTAGGAACATGCTTTCCTTGGAGTCTGCAATGCTGCTTTTAAAGTCCTTTTTCTGGAGATGAAGCACCCACAGAGGTTGTGCTCCTGTCCCTGAGATGCTTTGTGCCTTCACGCTGATATTTGTGGGATGATTTGTGTTGGAAGGGACCTTAAAGCTCCTCCAGTTCCATCCCCTGTGATGAAGAGATGGGATCCACCTGGCAGCCACTTTGCTTCATTAGGCTGCAGCTGCTGCTAATTAGGCTCCAAGGAGCTCAAATAGGGGTATTTCACCTTGTCCTGCACCCCAGCCAGTGCTGCTGCTGTGGGGAGGCTGTGGGTTCTGCTGGAGCTGCTCTGGGGTGAGTGGTGTCTCATTTTCCCTATTTACTGCATGGTGTTTGCTCAGGGCTCCCCAAAATCCTTGTTCTGGGCTGGGTGTGAGCTGAGCAATTCCCTGTGCTCAGGAGAGGGCAGTGTCACACCAAGGAGCCCGTTCCTTATCCACGGAGCTGCCACCTCCTCCAGAGGAGTTCTGCACCAGGGTGGGTTTAGGAGCCAGGCACCTCATCCCCCTCCCTTCTTCCCACACTAAATATTCCTTCTCCACCTCTGCTCCTGGTGCTTAACAGCTCTTTGCAGGAACCGTCTGAGTATGGTGCTGGGAAAAAGGATTTAAAAGACTTCGTGGCAGTTGCTTTTGCCTGCCAGCCCCTCTATAAATAGTGATTAGATACAGCTACTTTAATGCATATCCTGACTTTAAAAAAAAAAAAAAAATTGCTGCACATTGGTGTTTGGCTTTGCTGCTTTTTCCTCTTTAGCAAACCACTGTGTTCTCCCCACTTCTTCCAGAAGTACCCACAGATACTGGCAGGACAACTGCCTGAATATTTGGTGCAATAGTCTGTCATTGCTCAACAGCCTGACAAACAACAAAAAAAGGTTTTATTTTTTATATGCAATTAAATGTTTGTAGAAGATTTCTGCCAAGGAGTGGTTTCAAGGTACAGAGTGTTCCCCTGAAGGGTGTTCAAACAAGGAACTTCTGGGGTGGCAGTTGGGAAGATTTTTGTGCCTGTGCCTCCATGCATTCCATGTTTCCACACTTGAAATCCATTTCAGGTTGGGATTGAGCTCTATCTTTGTTTTGTTCTCCTGGTCCTTGGGCAGGATTTGTCCTGATGATGAAAAACGAAAATGAAAATGTTTCTTTTTGTGAGTGTTTTTTGTGTGTGTGACTCTTGATCTGGTTTTATTTCTTTTTTCTCCCTGCTGGATGAAGGGTGAACTGGGGATAGGAGAGGGGGAAATTGCACCTTTCCTGGCATGCTGCACAAATATGGGCACCAGCTCTGTCCCTATCTGTGCAGAGCCCTGCTGGTGATTAATCTCTTCCTTGGAAAGAGCCTGGACTGGTTTTAGTGTAATTCCTTAGTCATGACAGACCTGAACCCTCCTGCCCTCCCTGCATCTCTCTGTACGCTTTCCATGAGGAGCTTGGGGTCCAGGCTGCTGGATCCTGGAGCACTTGGAGGTGATGGACTGTAAGTTTATTCTCTTCTAGGCTGGGAATGCTCAGAAGAATCTGTTTCACTTTCAGAGTTTTACCACGTGGTGCTGTGCCAAAGCAACTTTTTATCTCCCACTTTCCCCCTTGGACGTCAGCTTGCCTTTAATTATTTATTTCTTTATTTATTTTAAATGCTGCTGCAACCTGTAAAACCTCTTCATAAATGTCTGGCCCCTGTGTTTTGCTTCCCTTTCCTCCTCACTGAGGTGAAATGAAACTTGTCCCTCCCCCAGCCCAAGGTGAAATGCACAGAGCAGAAATATTCTGGTCCTTGGCTGTTTTTAGCTGTGCTGAGTTTCAGGCTCACGTTTGCCCAGGGAAAGCAGCTTGTATGTGACTGAAATAGTCCAAGGTGAAACCCAGAGTTTCGTCTAATAGGTATTTTTGGGTGTAGCCTTTAAAAAGATGTAATGGACTGGTTGTACCCTCCAACATCCACGTGTTCTCCTGAGCCACTCTAGGAGATTATATTTGGGCCACTTAGCTGATATTGATGAATCTCTTGAGCTGACAGTCACCTAATCATAAATCAAGTCTAAAATCAAGTCAGTGTTCTGCAGAATTGCAGAAAACCAAAATGCATTAAATTTCCTGCCTTGGAGCGGTTGGGAATTGGCACCTGACGGTGGCAGGGGATGCTCAGGGTGTTCCACAAGATTCTTGGGAAGCAGGGCTAATCCTGAGCAGGGCACTTAAGAGCTTGGAGAGGATTTGAGGCTCAAGTCTGGCTTGCTGTGCTATGAAATTGCCCTGGACTTTGCCAGGAGGGAGGGACCTGGCCCTTGAGGGGTGTCCCTGTGTGTGACCCCATCTCAGCCCCATGTGCTGACTGCAGGGCTCTTGTCTGAGTGAAACTTTGGGGAATGGGGATAAAACTGGGATCTAGATCCCTGTGCTGCCCCAAGGGGCAGGATGGGGCTGGGGGCTGCCCAGGTTCCAGCTTAAACCCAGTCCCTGGGATGGATAGAGAGGGCTTAGGTTTGTTTACAGGGATTTACCACCATGCTGAGGGCACTCTGTGATATTTGGGTGTGGATTTTGTTGTCTGTATTTCTGGATTGGCTTTTTTTTTTGCCAAGTGGTAATTAATGCTTTCCTGGGGATTAAAATGTTTCCTGCATGTCCCAGCTGTTGGTGTAGGAAAGAGTCATCCAACCCCTTGACCTTTCTCAGAGGAAGAAAAGGCTCTTTTGGAGAAGGTGGGAAGTGTGTGTTCATATCCAGGGTGTCTCTCTATTCCCAACTACTTTGAGCAACCTGGGCTAGTGGAAGGTGTCCCTGCCCATGGGAAAAGATTATTTTTATGACCCATTCCAACCCAAATCTTTACATCTTTCTGTGATAATTCTGTAATTCTCCTTGCATGAAGCAGTCCCATAAAGAAATTATTCCTCAAGGCTGTCAGGTAGGTGATGGTTTTTAGGCAGTTTCCTGATCAATCGGTGATTATTTTGCAGATACTTTGGGAATTTTGGTATCCATCTACCTACTAATTATTCAGGAATCTTGTCAGTGAGACTTCAGACTGTCAGTCAATCCCGTTCCTGTTTGAAACCCAGCAAAGAGGCAGCTCCTGGGTCCTGTTTTGGGTGTCCAGGAGTGATTTGTTCTGTTTCCCTCGAGCGTTTTGGGCTTGGATTTCTCCATCCGTGGTTGATCTTAGAGATCTGCACAGCAGTAGTGCCTGAACAGTCCTTGAGATCTGTGCATCTGGGGGATTTGGGAGCCCTGGAATTCATCAAGCCAAGAGGGGAGGTGAGACCTTCTCAAACACCTATTTTTAGATGTGTTCCTGTTCACATGCAAATTACACTCATCATCAAGGATTGCTCTGCACTTGGGACACTGGATTTGTAATCCCTGTTTTCCAGCTCTTAGATACCAAAATTCCTGCCAAAAATACAGATGTTGCTGTCTCCTTTTTCCCTGTGCCCTGGAGTTGGGGGACTGGGAGCTCCCACACCACTTGCTGTGCTGCATTTGATGCTTTGGAAGTACAGAGTGGTGGCAGGCTCGTTTTTGGGGTGATTTCCCCTCCCTGCATGGGCTTTGGCATCAGTTGGTGGCAGCTGACAGCTTGCAAGATCATCTCCTGCTTTCCTGCTCCTGCCTGGATCCTGGAGGCAGGATCTGCTTTCAGAATGAAGCAGCTCAGCTCCTCTTTAGCTGGGAGTTAATCACCCAAAGGCAGAGTGCTTGCAGCCCTCATTAAAAGCCTTATTTAAAGTGCAAGGTTGACAGCTCGGCTGGAGATGCTTTCCCTTATCACAACTGTTCCCTAATCTGTCTCCTCTGCATAGGGACGTGTTTGATTTTGGGGGTTTTTTTGTTTGGATCTGCAGGCTCCTGCTCTGGGGGAACTGTGTACTGAAGGAATGTGCTGTGAGCCAGCTGTGGATGTGCAGATGTTGATGTGGTTGGAATAAGCCTGCTCTGGTGTGCCTGATGCTGGCAGGGACAGCCCTTTGTGCCTCACAAGGTCACTGGGCTGCAGGAAACACAAACCCTGCCAGGGCTCCTGGGACACTTCTGCTCTGCCAAGAGAAATAAAGCTGCTTGTGGGATTAGAGGGATGGAGCTGCTGGCCCTGACAGCACGGTCAGGAGCAGTGTGGGAGGGGATTGTCCTTCCCTGGCAGTGTACCTGGGCAGGTTTCAGCTCCAAGCCTTGTCCTGGGCTTTGCTGAGCCTCAGGAGCTGCAGAGAATCGTTCTGCAATGGTTCTGTGAAGGGAATCTCTGCCTCAGTGATGCTGTCCAGTGTCACCTGGGGCAGGGGGATGGCTCCTTTGGATGCTCCCTGCTGGGGAGAGGTGTCAGGAGGAAGGTTGGCTTGTTCATGGCAAGGTTGGATTGGACCTGGGAGCTCCTGCTGGGCTGGAAATCCCTCCTAGAGCTGATGTGATGAGCACTCCAGTGTTAGAGTGGGAATGTGGCTCAGGAGGGAAGCCTGGGGGCTTGTTGGGAAGCTCTAACCCAGTGTCCGGGCTTTCAGAGCTGCCCTGTAATGAGCAGGTATAGATCCACTTCTAACAGCACAAGAAGCTTAAAATTTTGAGTCCTCTATGTTTCTGAAAGGGTCAGCTCATTCTGTTAAACCCCTTCTGTCATGAGAGTCCTTAAATCCAAATTTCTGGGGTAATTGGTTATATTGAGCTGTATTGGACCCGTGAGGAAATCACTTTGCTCTCTTGGCTTCTTCTCTCCCAGCTCAGGGGAAATAATGACTTTTTCCTTATTTCCCTGAACTTTGCAGCTCAACTGCAGGGTTCCCTGGAGGGACAGCTCTGAAGGACTGGCTTGAAGCCTGCTCTGCTCCTCTCCTGGAGCAGTTTTGGGGCTGGATGTGGAGCTGTGGGGGGAACACGGGGTGAAGAACAGGGGCAGCTGAGGCCAAAGGAGTCAAAAACCCCAACGTGTCTGCTCCAGTTTCTGCACCTTCCCAGGCATTTTGTGCCTCCCCTTATCTGGGCTGATATTTGCAGTGCTGATAAGAGAGGGTCTGTAACAAGCGTGCTGTGCCACAGATAAAACCTGCAGTGCGTAAGAGCTGTTCCAGCTCGGCCTTATCAGCACTATTAAACCTGAATATCAGCAGGGCTTCAGGGATGAGGCTGCCCTGGCTCCCTCAGCACACAACATCCAAGCAGCAATTGTGCTGGGACTGCTGCTGCTCTGTAAGTCCCCCTCCAATGTGCTTTTCTTTTTGGGTGGGTTGTGGTTTTTTTTCCTTAATTTGAATTTTGGTGTCAAGGTTTGCAAACTGAAGTGTTTCAGATCCAATTCTGGGATCAAGGTTTGTGAACTGAAAGGCAGCTGCCTGGTGGTTGTGTGCTCTGTGTGTGGGGGTGATGAGGTGGTGGCTGCTCTCCACGTGGATTGAACAGGCTGGATGGAGGTGTTCCATCTCCAGAAAGAGGTGCAGATGTGGCACTTGGGGACATGGTTTAGTGCTGGACCCAGCAGAGTCAGGTTACTTGCTGGACTCGAAGATCTTGAGGTGTTTTCCAAACTTAAGGATGCTGTGAGTTAAATTTAGGGATTCTTGCATCTCTCCAGGCTGCTTTTTGCTCAGAGAAAGAAATCCTGGGGTTCTTGTGCAGCCACTGAACACCAGTGCAGGGAGCACAGATTTCCTGCACCACCTTGGTGCTCCCTCAGGGCTCTGACCTCTGCAGGGGTGGGAGAACATTGGATTGAAGCTGCCAAAGGGTGCAGTGGTGGAGAATTGCATGGCCTTGGGCACTGCCAGGGATCCAGGGACAGCCACAGCTGCTCTGGGCACCCTGTGCCAGGGCCAGCCCACCCTCACAGCCAAGAATTCCTTCCCAAAATCCCATCTGACGGTGGGAAGCCATTCCCTGTGTCCTGTGCCTCTCAAAGCCAGGCTTTAGGCTGCCTGAGCTGGGTTTAATCTGAGGGAAATCATCCCTGGCTGGAGCTGTTGGAGGAGATGAGTTTGGACACAAGTGGGATCCAATGCTGGCTGCTGTTCCCTGCTGCTGTGCTCAAGGTCAGCCTGACCATGGAGCTCCCAAATTGTTCCCAATTTTTCCAGCTAGCAGTTGCTGCTCTCAGCTGTGTGAGCAGCTCATGGGGTTTATCAGCCCCTGGTGCTTCTGCCTGGGCTTTGTCAGAGCAGCCTGATCCCAAAGGGCCAGAGTTAAAATGAGTGGGAACAGGAGTTCCTGGGGCTGTGCAATTCCAAAGCCATCTGATTTCTCCCAGACTTGATCTGCTGATTGTTATATCTGGATTGGCTGTAGAGCTGGGGAGAAGGAGCATCCTTGGTGCTTCTGACAGCTCCAGCCCCTCAGGCTTGAGCACTGTCACATTTCTCTGGTTTAAAAACCACAGCCAGGAAACACAAAGCAGCCTTTGGAGGGAAGGGTTTGCAGTGGCTTCAAATCTCCTTTTAACATGGAGAGCTGCAAAGTAGACCCCTGACCCAATTCCTCCTTTTTAGAAGGGGCTTTCTGGAAACTTCAAGCTGGAAGTGAAATACAACTGTGGGGCAGCCTGGAGTCTGTCTTCTCCTGCTTGCTTTTGTCTGGCCACCCTAAAACTTATTGCTGTGTTTCAGCATTGCCTGGACCTTATGAGATATTCTGCTCCCAAACTGGCCACATTTGGTGACTGATCCCATCTGTTTGATTCCAAAAGGCTGTTACTTTTTTTTTTTTCTGTTTTTCTGTAGTTTTTTTTTGGTTTTCATTTTTCTGTGAAGGAAAGGTATGAAATAAATACTGCCTAAAAGACTTGTGGCTGTCAGCTCTTGGACAGGGCTGTGAGGAAAACCCTGTTCTGTCTCATGCCCCATCAGGTTTAATGCTTGCTAAATGGCAGAGCTGTCGAGAGCAAGCGCTGGGCTGAGGCACTGGAGCTGGGATTTAAAAAATAAATATTGCTGCAAGTGGCTGAGCTTGGAAGTAAATTATGCTGTGAGTGGGTATACAGGGACTGCTGAGGTGTCTGGATTCCCCCCAGGGCTCGCTGCCAGGTGGGAGGCTTGGGAATTTGGGAAGGCAGCCTGTGGGGAAAGTCCTGTGTCCCAGCAGCAATAAATCCTCTCCCTGCTGTGCAACATGAGGGCTGTATTTAAATATTTTTCTTGCTCTAGAGCTGAAACCATTTGTAGAGTCTGATCTTTTCATTTTGCCCATCATTTACCAATGTGACAAAAAAAAAAAAAAAGGTTTTGCCACTTGTCTGGCTTTTAGAAAACTCTAAAGTGATGAAAAATCAAATTAAGACCTGTCTGCCATGGTCATCCTGGAGCTCTGGGGGTTTTGCTCTTGCTTGTGCCATCTCCCTCCTGTTTCTCCATGGGAACAGGAAAGGGCTGAGCTTTTTATCCTGCCTTTTAAATGGAGAAACACTGGGGCACCACAAAGAATTTATTTGTCCTTAGATAATGTGACATAATTTAGGGTGATGTTCTGATGATGACTCTGAAAGGAAAGGTGTCAGATATTGAAAAGATTTGGGATCAACCCTCTTTTCCTTGCAAGCATCAGTGGTCTTGGCCAAGAAAATAGGTGTGTTTTCTAGTGACTTAAAGAAAAAAGTAATAATAAAAATAAAGATAAAGGACATGGCACTGCCGCAGTGTGGCAAGGTGAGGGTGTGAACACTTGGATACTGCAGAAAGGCAGGCATGGAGGTTGATTTCTTCCTTGAGGTTTGTCCCCATTAATCCACCTTTGTGGGTGCTGCTCTTTGCCTTCTGATAGAACCTCTCTGACTGTGAGATTTTTAGGGGGTGGTGCAGGCTGAGGTGGGGGAGAGGGTCTGGAAAATTCTGGGTGGGAGCCTTTGCCTGGCTCCAGCATTTTACTACAAAATTTTTGCTCTGCTTTAATTGTAACCTCAGCTTAATGTCACTCTGCCATGATCACTGACACAGGCCCTCTGAGGGAATGGAATAATGCAATCTGTAGTAGTTTTTCTCCTTCCCTCTTCCTTTCTAGCAGTTTTTCCCCAGTGCAAAAGCCTGAAGATGAGCCCTTGTTTTGTGATTCTTTATTATTTATTTCCCTTCTGTGATGGACATTCAGCAGATACCAGAAATACCTCCAGCTTTGGCCACAACCTGCCCAAAATAGCTCTGGGAGCTCTGCAGGGGGAGGTGTTTGGCACAGGGCTCTGCCTGGTTTAGCCTGAGCCAACAATCCCAGCTCCCAGAGCATCTTTGGGACCACCAGGCTGTGAAGGTGGCAGTGGGAAAATTCTGCTGCTGCTGCAGCAGTGACACAGGGAATGCTTCACCACCTTGTGGGATGCTCACCTGGCATGTTCTGCAACTAAAACCCATTCCCTGAGTGTTGTTTGTATTCACCCTGGTGGCTGAGTGCACTTTGGTGCCCTGAGTATGTAACAGAGCTCTTCAAACCCTTTCAGCTCCCTGCTTGTAGTGACTGAGGGGTGTGGAGGAGGCATTTATCCCATGGGTAAATGGGATAGGAGTAAAATCCCAGTTTTATGGGGCTGGGTGGAGGTGTCTGAGCTATTTTTGGCCACTTTTCCCTGAGAGCCATTGGCATGTGGAGGTGTCTGGCAGCTGGACCTGCCTCTGCTGCTCCCCCCAGCCCTGGTTCCCAAACTCTGGAGGTGGCTCTGGGAACAGTTTGGGAGCAGGGAATGTGTTGGCTCCTTGCTTTCCATCTGGAAGTGGCACCTTCCCCTGAGGGGGGGATGCTGAGCACAGGAGATCCTCTGGTTCCCAGGAATAACCTCCCTCTGGGGGTGGAACACCAACGGCATCACTCAGCTCTCTGAAATGTTGCTGGCAAAAATCTGCTGCTTCAGACTGAACGTGGGTCTCCTTAGGACAGCCTATGAGCTGGTATTAGGGGAAAAAAACACAGAATAAGGTGAAAACTGGTTTGTCAGGAGAGAGTTTGAGGCTGCTTTGGGTCTGGTCCCTGAGGGAAAATCCAGTGTCCCCAAAGAATTCAGTCCATGCAGACTAAAAGGTGAGAATAAAGGAAATTTTCTCTTGAGATGTCATCTCCCCAAGGTGTTCCCTGTGGTGTGAGTTTATTTGCTGCCAGGCTGGGGACAGCAGGGACAGAACTGTGTGTGTCACTCAGGCTTACGTTTTTCTGGCAGCACAGGACCTTGCACTGCTGGTCCAGTGAGATCCTGACCTCATCCCTGCCCTCTGGCAGTGGGAGCCATTCCCTGTGTCCTGTTCCTCCATGCCTTGTCCCCAGTCCCTCTCCAGCTCTCCTGGAGCCCCTTTAGGCCCTGCAAGGGCTCTGAGCTCTCCTTGGATCTTTCTCCTCTCCAGGTGAGCACCCCCAGCTCTGCCAGAGCAGAGGTGAGGGTTCTGCCCAGCCCACAGTGCATGGATGGGTGGCTGCCCAAGCAGGGCTGCTGACAGCATCTCTAGAAATGTCAGTGGTAATTGGGGCTCTGGAGGAGCTGAGGGTGCAGCAGAACTTCCCTCCCAGAGCGTGGCTGGGCTGAGGAAGGTGCTGTGCTGTGACAGTGGCACGTCACCTCCGAGCTGTCAGTGCAGTGACTCTGCAGGGAGCCCTTGACCTGCTGCTGGTTTTGGCCATGGGCAAGCTTGGCTTGGCTGTCCTGTCCTTATTTATCCAGCACAAATGGATTTGTCACCCAAGCTCTGGATGGCTGCTGATTTGTCTCTCTGGAGCAAATCCTGCTCCTGAGTCCCTGCCTGCCCACCTGCTGTGCTGCTGCTTGGCTTTCTCTGCTCCTCCAGCTCTCCATAAAACCTCTCTGCTTTCAGAAATACACGCAGGCCTTGAGTCTTTTTCATCCTGCTTATTGTTGGGTACAGNTCCATAAAACCTCTCTGCTTTCAGAAATACACACAGGCCTTGCTTATTGTTGGGTACAAAGATGATGCTGCTGTGGCATTTGCTTTCTTATCCTGCTGTTGCACCTCTTGATAGGTTTTTTTTTTTAAATTTAAAACAAGCTCTGAATTAGAATCGTGTGCGTGGGATGTTTCTCTGACTCTGCTGAAACTTGTGGAGGTTCCACGTGGCAAAAAATGGCTTTGGAAAGAGCAATCTCCTGAGTTTTCCTGTCATGGTTGTGCTTTTCTCCTTGCTCCAGACTCCCCACTTGCTGATGCTGTGCATAGCACTGCTCTGAGCACTTCAAAAGCACAAAGGCAGTGCCTTGCACCCAGCCCAGAATAAACCCTGAGCTGGGAGCCGTGGCAGCAGCGTCACAGGTGCTCAGCAGAGCAGCCTCAGAGGAATCTTTATCGTGGTGGAAGCAGATGGAGTTTGTCTTGGTGTCAGTTCTGAGCTCAGAATAACTCAATTTTACAGCAGGGAAGTGGAAAGGTGCAGTGCTGCCACAGCCTGGATGCTGACAGGAGGAATTGAGTTCTGTGCAGAGCCAGTCCCAGGCAAGGATTATTCCCACTCTTGGGAAGCCTGTCCATGAGGAAGAACCTCACCTGGATATGTTTTGGCCAGGTTTTTTCTTGGGAGGGTGCTAAGCAAGGTGTGATAATGCATCTCCTGGTGACCTGGTGCCAGATCCCACAGCTGGAGGCTTCTCTGGCAGAAGGGATGTCACAGCTCAGGTGTGGTTTGGGATCTCAGGGGTAATAAATTCCCTCTTCCCCTGTCATGTGCTCACTCTCCATGCACAACACGTGGCTTCACAACTTGCCTCCCTCACACCTGTCCCAAAGCCTCAATTCTATTTATCAAATGGTTTAATTCCTTTTGGAATGGGATTAAATTCAGCATTGGCTGGCCCTGAGCTGGGTGTGTCTGATTTACAGCCTTTTTCTTCGGGGTCCAAGCTCTCCCTGAGTGGGAGCAAACCTTGAATCACAGAATTTGAGTTGGAAGGGACCTTAAAGATGAGCTTAGCTCACCATCCAGGGTGCTCTAAGCCCTGTCCAGCCTGGCCTTGGACACTTCCAGGGATCCAGGGGCAGCCACAGCTGCTCTGGGCACCCTGTGCCAGGGTCTCCCCACCCTCACAGGGAACAATTCCTTCCTGATACCCCATCTAAACCTGCCTTCTGGCAGTGGGAGCCATTCCCTGTGTCCTGTCCCTCCATGCCTTGTCCCCAGTCCCTCTCCAGCTCTCCTGGAGCCCCTTTAGGCCCTGGAAGGGCTCTGAGGTCTGAAGAGGCTGTTAGAGCTCTGGACTGGGTCTTCTTGTGCAATAATTAAGGGTTAACCCCAGCAGTCCTTGCTGGTGTTTGCCTTTTGCTTTAGAGGAAGGAAATGGGATCCTAATCTTTAGCTCAAATGCCATCTGTACATCCACTGACAAAAGTAAATTTGTGATGTGCTTAATGAAGCCTAGAAAGATGTCTCAGATAATGGACAGAAAATATCTGCCCTTCAAGGACTTCTGCTTCCCAAAGTTATTGCAGGGCTTCCTATTATGGTTAAGGAAGAGAAGCCTTGTTGTTTTGGGGGTGTTTTTTGTTTGGATGGTGCTTTTAACTGTGAGTTTTCAGAGGAGAAAGCCCCCTTGGAAAGCAGATGGCAGAGCTGGATCACGTGCTGCTTCCCTTCACATTTGGGTGGAAAATGTTCCCTGGAAACGGGATCTGCCTCTGTGGAGGTGCTGCAGGAAAGGAAGTGGGGGGGAACTTCAGAAAAGGGATTTTACTTTCCAGGGTCTGGCTGTCAGCCTCCCTAACCTGAGAGTGCAGAGGTGGGAGTGGAGCTGGGTGATATCTGTGCTTCAGCCATGTCCCTCTCCTTGCTGGGCCAGGGCAGCCCAGATAAATCCCCTCAGTTGGTGCTTGTTGGGGGAAAACCATTTCCAGAGCATCTCTAGGAACATGGGAGTATGGAAGGAGTGGGATGTGCCCTGGTGTTGCTGCTGTAGCATTGAAGGACAGGGTATTTGTAGGGAAAGGTTTAGAGATAATGGGGCTTGCTGGTGATAAGCAGACGTGTCCAATTTGCTTTGGGAAGGTGCAAAGATTTGATGTTTCCAGCACTTAAAAAAAGTAGGTGGAGAAGAACTTGGAGGCTTAAAATCCTCTTAAAATCCTCTCCTTTGAGGGACTGGGAATCATGGAATCACAGACTGGTTTAGGTGGGAGGGACCTTGAAATCACCAGTGCCTGCTGTGAGCAGGGACACCTTCCCCTAGTCCAGGTTACTCCAAGCCCTGTCCAGCCTGGCCTTGGACACCTCCAGGGATGGGACACGAGTGATCCAAGGTAGGGAAGGAGGATAGTGCAGGGCTGGGGAGCTTTGGGATTAGCACTAAATCCTGTGCACAGAAAGATGCCTCAAATCCTCAGATGTCTGGGATGTCTGGCATTTGAAGGACTTCTCTGGTAAGGTTTTTGCTGAGCCTGCCAGTGAAAATCCCCAGAATGTCATGGTTATTGCATGAGACTTATGCACTAATAGGATTTAATTTCTGCAGAGCTTCTGATGAGAGGAAGAAGTACCTCAAAGGAGCACAGGTATTTTGGGAAAGGCTTAAGTGCAGTAAAATTCAGCTGCAAATTCATGTTACAGCAGGGGAGCTTGGAGATGAGTGAGGTGGAGCAAGGAGTTTTATCACTTCCACATAGGATGTGCACAGCCCTGTCTCTCCCACCTGTCCCTCAGCTCTTCCCTGCTGGAAAGAGAGAAATTGTCTTAGTGAAAGGTCTGCTTGCTTTCCCATGGAAGCTCCTGCAAGGCTTGCAGAGGTCCTGATGTGCCAGGATTGCAGTTCCTGGCCCAGTGGGGAGCTGCTGCATTTTGCTCCCATTTCCTTGCACTGTCAGGGCTCCTGGGGGGCTGGAATAAGGAGAGGGCTCAGCCTTTGCAGACTGGAGGGGAAGGGGAGTGTGGAAGGTTTCCTTCCTGGGGAAAAGGGCTGGTAATGCAGCTTGGGGGGAAAAAAACCAAACAAAGCAGCTTCTCTTCCCTTCTGGCTCAGAGAGGGGTGTGATATCAAGGTGGAGCTGAGCCTTCCCAAAGACTATGGGAATGTTTTTTCTTTCCTTTTTTTGAGGGATGGGGGATTGGTTTATATGCTTTTCTGTTAAATCTCTCAAACAATGCTGCTTCCCCTTCCTTGGAGCAATTGTTCCCTGTGGCTCCTTCCCCTTCCTCCCCATCGTGGGAAGAGCTCTCCTGATGATGATGGATGGGCTCAGATTTAGTCTCTGCTTTACCTTCCTTTGTCCTGCTCAGCTCTCTTGTTTTTCTTTGTTATTTCTGCCCAGATCCTCATCACAGAGTGGCCAAAACCAGATGTGTTTGTGCTGATGGAGGGAATGGAGTGTCAGAGCAGCTTCTGCCTTCACCCTTGGCAGGGCTGGGTTAATGACTCCATGATCCTGGAGGGTTTTTCCAACCTCAGTGATTCCTGATTCTACATGTGACTGCAAAATCTAACAGACTTTCTAGGTTTCATCCCTTGAGTCCATGTAGTCTCCTCCTTGGAGAGCCAGTTTCTTCCTTAGAGGGGGGGGGAAAATGGTCTTTTTGTGACCAGCCTAATCTCAGACCTTTTCAAATGCATCCATTTTGGGAGACAACATTAATTTTTTAAATTTATGTCATTTTTCAATGCCCAAGAATCCCAAGACAGTGGTTGGGCCCTGGTGTAGGTTGTGCAAAGAAGCTGTGGCTGCCCCATTCCTGGAAGTCGTCAAGAGATAAGATTGGATTTGTCCTTCAGGAGCATTTCCAAGGAAAATCTGTCATAAGACAGATTTCTGCTTAGACAGAGCAGCATGGGAGAGATGTTGATCTCTTCACTTGGACTTCACTGTGGGCACGTGAATTTAAGTCAGAACTGAACAATTCCATGTGCCACATGCAGGAATGATAAACCAGTGGATATTCCAGGCTTAAGGATGTAAGTAACCACCTGATCCTGCAGTAACTCCACTATGACCTGATTCTTTTGGAAAATATCCCCCAGACTCCAGATAAGAACTTCCAGGTCCTTCCAGCCTTTATCAGAGGAGCTTCCTGCAGGGAGCTGTCAGTGATTTGTGCCAGGGAGGAAAGGGAAAGGCAGTTGGGTGAATATTCCATGACAGGCTTTGGAGGGCTCATGGAGTGAGCTGGGAAAGGCAGCAGGCTGGGGGGCTCTGCCCTCTCTGCTTAGGTGGAAATCATGTGCTCTGATGAAACAACAGTTGATGAGAACCTGCTTTAGGGGATTCTATCATGCTTCAGCAGAGCCAGGACAGCCATCCTGCTGATAAGGCCAACACCCACTGTAAACACAGTAATTAACAGTCTGAACTCATGAGGGGTGCTCTGATGGAAACCTGGGACTTGAGGACAAAATGTGGTGGATATTGAAAGCCTCATTCCCTTGGGCAGTGGTAAAGGATTTTCTTGTATGGAAGCCTGACAAAAACCTCCTTTCTGTGCCCTTTTCACAGCCTGTGGTTAGGAACTGCAGGTAACCCCCTGAAATGGTTATTGACTGGAGAGCTGCTGGAAGTGCTGCTGTTTGCTGACTTGACAGATGATAAAACCTGTCCCAGTGTGATCTGAGCATCTGTCCTTGCTGCAGCCCACTCACCGAGCCTTTACCTGTATCTGGTCCAAAGCCAGCTGTATTTTTAGCCAGTGTTTAGTGTCCAAACTGTTTGATGCTGTCCCAGGGGACAAGAGTGGTTGCACAAATGACTTTTTGCACTGAGGGGAGCACAAGAGTGATGGGGATGCTGTGGGAGCTGGGATTGTGGTGGCTGCTGCAGCAGAAGTGTTGGGTTGTTCTCTGTGATTCCTTAGTGTTGTTTCTAATTAAGATCATAAATAAAGAAATTGCTTCTGGGAGCAGTTTTGGAGGAGATCTGGGGGAAATGGTGAGTGTCTCTTCAGCAGGGGTCCAGACACTGAAGTGTTGAGCTGGTGCTGGCCAAGCAGAGGATCTGGAGCTCTTGGCTGACTTTTGGGAAGCAGGGTGAGATTCCTCCTTCCCTCCCCTTGGGAGACCATAACTCCCATAGTGATGTTCCCCGTGGCATTCCCTGCTGGAGGAAGATGGCAGAAATTTGTGAGAAGTCCTGTGGAGTACTGGGCACTCTCCTAAGCACTGCACCTACACATCAGCTTGTGTCTAAGGGATAACAGCACTGGAAATGTCCAGAAATGGCAAATAAATCTGGAGCCTGCTTTGGATCAGCAATGCTCCACAGACCCAGCTGTGGCAGTGCTGATTTTCTGAAGCACTGATCCTCTTCCTTCCATTCCAGTCCCTCAGAAGAAAACAAATCCATCAGTTCAGGTGCCAGAACTCGCTGCTGACTCTGCAGAAGTTGTCTGCACTTCTTTTGTGTCCATTTTATTTTCTTGCCCCAGAGTTTGGGCCCCAGGGAAGGGACTTTTGGAAAGTCTTCAATGCAGAGCTAATCCAGAGGCGTAGGAAGGAGCAGAGGAACAGAGTTAACAGATAAACATCCCCAGCCTCCAGTTGTTTGGAGACCTCTTGCATTGGTGTGTGATACTTGCGTCCCAAACATAACAAGTGACAGGATGGGAGGAAGTGCTGGGGGAAGTTTAGGTTGGATGTGAGGTGAAATTTCTTCCCTAGAGGAGTGGTCAGGCTGATGAGGGGAGTGGTGGAATCACAGCCCCTGGAAGTGCTCAGAAGTTGTGTGGATTTGTGGCACGTGGGGACAACACTGTGGTGCTGGTTAATAGTTGGATTCAGTCTTAGAGGCCTTTCCCAACCTTAATGATTCTGTTTCAATACAACCTTTTTTCTTATTTTTGTAATAAATCTTAGTGGAATTTGCTCTTGAAAGCAGATACCCATTAAAAATCTAGGAAACTTGGTCTTCCTAGTGTGGGATCCTTTAGACTTTAAAAGATTGTGATTGTTATCAAGATTTATGCCTTGGAGCTGTGTGCTGGCTGTGTTGGACCTACTGCTCTTGGTGGAACCATGTGAGGACTCCAGGAGGTTCCTTGCCTCTGGTGGGGAGGTTTTGGCTGCTGTCCTGTCCCTGTTTGGTCCCAGACAGGCCATGGCCAGAGGTGCCAGCCTTAGCTGGGTGCTGCAGGAGCCCGTGGGGAACCTTTGTGTCACATCCTTGGGATGGGGGCTGAGTTCCATGTCTGTGGGGCTGCAGGGACTGTGGTCCAGCTCCTGTTTGTTCAGGCTGCCCTTGGCCCTCTGGATAACCCCCTTTAATCCCTGGATTTACACAAAATCAGTGTCACCAGAGAGTGTCTGAGCAGAGATTAGCCACGGGTGAATGCGAAAGCGCCGAGGGGAAACTGAAATATTTCAGTTGCTAAAAATGACTCCCAAACTCTTACTCTGTGTTTTGGTTTTAAATTTATTTATTTTTTGGCTTTGTGTTCTGAACCAGAGCTGCTCAAGGGCTGTAGTGCCACGGGTACCTCATGCAAAGGCTCCTCCATCCTGAATCAGAAGCGTCTCTGTCCCCTGTTGTCCCCTGCGGAGTGCTGGCACGAGCCAGGTGCCCTCGAGGTGACAGCTGGGGGTGGCCTGGCTCTGTGCTGCTCTGGCTGATCCACACTAATGCAGTGTTTGGAGAGTGGAGCCTGGCTTGCTAAGGACAGGCAGCTTTGAGGGAGATAAACACCAGGCTGACCTTAGCTGTGCCCAGCTCGTTTGACCCGAGGGCAGCTTGGTAGCTTGTGGTGCATCCTCTGGGAGAAATCAGTTTTTAAACTGAACTTTTGGAAGGGGAGGGGTGCTTAAGAAGCCCATAGATGTGCTGGTAGCCCCTCTGAAATGTTCACAGAATAAATTGGGAGGGACCTGTGATCTGAGCTGAGCTCAGACAGGCTTGGCTGTGATGGTTTGTGCTGGCACAAGCTGGATGGAGCTTGGAGCAGTGTGGGACAGTGGAAGGTATCCCTGCCCATGACACAGGTGGGTCTGGGTGAGCTCTGAGGTCCCTTCCAACCCCAACCATTCCATTATTCTAAGTAATTTTGCCCCTGAGACCTTCCCACCCCCTTGGGATGGGTGACAGGGATGCCACAGGTGGAATACTCAACCCATCACCACCAGCTCTGCACACTTAAGCTCATCTGCTCTTCTCAGTGTTTGCTGCTCAAAAAGCAGCCTGGGAATCCTGACTCTGCCTCCTGGTTATGAATTTAACATGAAACAGGGCTTTTCACATGTTTTAAAAGCTGCCTACAGAAAGGCTGAGAGGAAAGCTAACATCAGGGCAAACTTCCTGGGAGACAGGAGAACATTTGTTTGCTTTTCCTTTGGTAGAAAGGCTCAGAGTGTGTTTGTAAAACTACACATTGGTTTATTCACTCCCAGAGTCAAGTATCTGCTGGGCTGGTGGGATCTGCTCTCCTCTGAGGAATTTAGATGAAAAACCAAAAAGAAATTTGGGAAGTTTACAACAAGAAAAGGCGTTGAACGAGTGTTTGTCAGGAATAACTTCTTGGGTGCCCTTGTCTCTGTGTTATCTCGTTGTGCCTCTGGAGGAATGCTGTTCCTGGAGCAGCAGAAGGTCATGGTGACACGTGTCAGGCTGCCAGGGCTGCCTGCCTTGCTCTCAGACTGGCAGCCCTTGCAGGTTGTTGTCTGAGGGGTCCTTTTTGTTCAATATCTCACTGTCAGCAGAGGGGCTCTTGTGGCACAGGAAATTTGAAAGTGTTTAAGAATTTGTGGTGAGTGAAGCACCAGCTTCTGTGGATTCTGTGGACTAGAATTGGTTCAGGGATCAGAGGATAATAGAACACTTTGGGTTGGAATGGGCCTTTAAACATCACCCAGTGATGATGGTGATCCACCCCTGCCATGGCAGGGACACCTTCCCCTATCCCAGGTTACTCCAAGCCCCATCCAACCTGGCCTTGGACACTTCCAGGGATGGAACAGCCGCAGCTTCTCTGGGCACCCTGTGCCAGGGCCTCCCCACTCTCACAGCCAGGAATTCCTGCCCATTATCCCATCCAGCCCTGCCCACTGGCAGTGGGAGCCATTCCCTGTGTCCTGTCCCCCCATGCCTTGTCCCCAGTCCCTCTCCAGCTCTCCTGGAGCCCCTTCAGGCCCTGCAAGGGCTCTGAGCTCTCCCTGGAGCCTTCTCCTCTCCAGGTGAGCACCCCCAGCTCTCCCAGCCTGGCTCCAGCCCTGGAGCAGCTCCGTGTTCCTCCTCTGGGCTCTCTCCAGCAGCTCCAGGTGCTGCTGCTGTGTCCCCAGGGCTGGGGCAGCTCTGCAGGTGGGGTCTCACCTGGGCAGAATCCCCCCTCAGCCCAGGGTTTGAGGGGTTCTGGGTGCCAGAGCACATGGCCAGGGCTGTTCATCCACCAGTACTCCCAGCTCCTGCCTTGCAGGGCTCTCCCAGTGTGTCCATACCCCAGGAGCTTGGGAAGCACTGGGCTGAGTCCCTCAAGGAATTCCTTTGGGCTGCCACAGGGCTTTAATCTTGGCTTGTAATTTGGGACAGGAGCCCTGTGAGCTCTCAGCACTGAGAAGGTTTTTTCCCCTGCAGAGTGGAAGGAGTTGGGGCAGGAATGCAGGGTGCCAAGTGCAGCTGGTGCCATTCCCCAGGGAGGGGACTGCAGTGGTGGCTGTGCCAGACGTGGCACACGTGCAACCACGAGGGCACTGCCTGAGCTGCAAACGCCTGACCTGGCTGTGGGTCAGCTGAGGGCACTGTTTACATCCTGTAATTAACAGCATGAGTTAATCACCGGCGCTGGCACGCCCCCAGATGCTGGGTTGGAGTCACAGTGTCTGTTGTTGCAGTTGGATCCCTGTCCCAGAGGTGACAGGAGGCCAGGAGCAAAGATGTGTCAGCTTGGGCTGTTGGTGCTAATTTATCCTCCTCCCCTGCCCAGTGTGTGTTTGCAGCACATAAATCACCATCTTTATAAATCACAGCTTTAATTTCTTCCTCTTCTTGACCTCTTGGAAAACCTGCTTTGTGCAACTCTGCAGTTTGTTTGGTTTTTTTAGAACACGTTGAAAGGTTTGGGTTTGGAGAAACCTTAAAGCTCGTCCATGTCCACTGTCTCTTGTTTGGTGAATGCTGCTCTCATTAGGGCTGCAGAAAAAGGTCATTGGTCCTTCTTGGTTTAATGAAAATTTCAGAGGGTGGCATTAGTCTGTCTCAGAAGGATGCAGAAAGTGAAGTGGGGATGGTGACTTAAAAGCTTCTCTTCCATTGTGTCCACAGTACAGCATCTTGCTCTAAGCTATGTGAAAAGATTTTAATTCTGAGTCTAACAAGGCTAAAAGTGGAGAGGAACAAAATCCAGCTTTCTTAGTAGATGGAGAAGTGACCTTCTTGTTAAAACCAGAGGCAGCTCAGACTCCTAAAACTGGCAGGTCTGTAGGAGACAATTAACATTGAAGCAGATATGCTGGGGGGTTAATTTCCATCTCCCTCAAAATGTTATGGAAGGGTTGATGTGCCTTTGTATCCCAAGTGGTGAAGGGAGATCAATGACTTCTCCCAGGTAACAAATAATAGAACAAGAGGAAACAGCCTCAAGTTGTTCCAGGGGAGATGAGAAAAACATTCTTCATGGAAAAGGTTGTCCAGTCCTGGCACAGGCTGTGGAGAGCCCCAAAGGCAGCCTGTGTGCATTAGTGCCTGAATTCAAATGCAGCAGTGCATTAGTGCAGCAGTAACAGTCCTTTGGAAAAGGCCAGGAAAAGATCCCAGCTGAGTTGTGGGGAATTTGGAGAAAAGGAAGGATGGTTATGAAGCCTTATTCCCCTGAGAACTGGTCACATTCCCTGGCTGAAAGAAAGACTAGGATGATATGGAAGAAGGGCCAAGTGTCCAGCCTTTTGAGGCACATTGTGATGGGCTTGTAGCTCTGATTTCCAGCTCCATATTTGAATCTGATGGGTAGTATTCCTGAAATCCTCAGTCACAGTTCCACAGCAGCTGGAGAACTCTGCCTTCAGTCAAAGCTTTGCCTTCAGTTATGGAGAGA
Source organism: Hypocryptadius cinnamomeus (assembly GCA_013400635.1). Lineage (NCBI taxonomy): Eukaryota > Metazoa > Chordata > Aves > Passeriformes > Zosteropidae > Hypocryptadius > Hypocryptadius cinnamomeus. The sequence goes on along the minus strand of VYZP01078256.1, from coordinate 177,021 downwards.
AGCTTGAGGACACAACCAGGGCAGAATGACCCAAAGATTCTAGCAGTGCTTTATCCAGCAGGCACAAAATTTCCTGTGGCACAAAAATTGCTGTGTCTTCCCTGGAGCAATAATTGCCACGTTTTCATGGAGCAGGATCAGGGTGATCTTGGCTTTGCCTGCCTCCCTAGCTGTTTTGAGCTGTACTGTTGTGCTCCTCTGTCAGGTGGTGGTGTTACAAGAAAAGAACTTTTTTTTGAGTGGTTGGGGTGTGATTGTCTCTTTTTTTCTCAGTGGATCTCCCACCATCTCCTTAGAAATGGAGGCACTTAACTTTTCCTGGAACACTTTTTTCCCCCCTCCCATTCTTTATACACAAGTTGAGTGTCTTAAACTCCTCCAACCCAAAGAAAATCCATGTGGAGTTAAATTTCTTCACTTCCCAAATGTCTGGTGGGACAGATCTCCTTGGGAACTCCTGCAAGCATCTGACCCAAAGCAACAGGGGCTTCAAGTGCTTGGGGACTCCAGCCTGGAGCTGAGAGCTCCCTCCCTCTTGGGTTGTGTAGGAAATCTGTTCATGGACTAGGCAGGAAGTTCACCTGGGATGTGGGAGGAAGAAAACCGGTTTGAAAGTCTCTTCCACATCCCAGGTACTTACCTAAACCCTTGGGCTGTTTACAGTCTGGTTTTGGTGGGAAAGATCAGATGTTTTATTTAATATTCCAGCTCTTTTTTTCTGTAGGGTGAGGGACTTTTTGTAATCTGCATGCCATAGAGCTGAAGAAAGTTTCCCTGCCTGCAGTTGTACAGAAAAGGCAAGGACAAGGGAGTTATTCAGGAGCTGTTGGAATGTTCCAAACCCTAGGGAGAGGCCAGAGGGAAGTGAGGAATCACCTGGCAGGGTGTGCTTTGGGTGTCTCCATAGGTGGTGATGAGCAGGATTTCTTGGATGTTTGGGAGGCTGGAGGAAACCCAAATGCTGTCTCTGTGTTTCTGGTTTATTTAAATATCAAAATTATACCACACGTGCTTCCAGAGCCCAGGGTATGGCAGCTGTGGATGGTGGAGGAGAATTTTAAAGCCTTGTAGTGATTCACCTGCTCTCCTTTAGGATAAATCAAATCTTTCCTTAATCAATGCTGATAAACGGACTGCAAATTGAAATGATCTTATTCTTTATAATTTTTTCATTGATTTTTAAAAAAATTTTCTTGCAGTACAATCCCCGAACAGCCTTTAAATCTGAACCACATTTTTCTGCTCCATGCTCCTGTGGTGCTGATAATTCTTGTCTCCTTGACATTCTTTCATCCCTGGGTATTTATGTGTGTACAAACAGAGAACAACAATTCTGACTTGCCATCCCAGGGCTCTGTGACAATTTCAAACATAAACTCAGCTTACATCTCAGTTCTGTCTTTCCACATAATAAATTACCAGCATTTACTGGTCTTCTGACATACAGTTTTCCTAAGGGAAAAGGAGGAGACTGGCTGAACAAAGCCTTCCCTATAATCTGAGTTTGCAGCAGGCTTTGGACTGAAATTGCAATTCCCAGCCAGTGCAGCAAGGATTTTATGGCTCTATCTATAATTTCACTTATGCCAAGAGGAGGTTTGGGGGATGTTGGATCCTGTACCTTAGATGAATGTGTATGATATATTATAGGAATTGCATGCTAAGCACTGATGAAAACTCAGTGTTTTATGGAAATCCATCACTGCAGACAGTTTTAGAGCCATGTAGCAATTTGGGTTGGAAGGGACCTTAAAGACCATGTCATTCCATCCACCCCCTGGCAAGGGCAGGGACACCTTCCACTAATCCAGGCTGCTCCAAGATGGAGAAGACTGTGAAACGAGCTGGATCTCTGGCTGGGGTGACACTGATGGCTGCTCTTCTCGTCTGCTTTTATTGTCACCTTGTGCTGACACAGCTCAGTGCTTTAATAAACACCTTTTGCAGTGACACATCTTGGACTCTCTGCCCTAAGCTGGGGGTTAACCTGGTCAGCTCCTGTCCTGCATGAGATCAGATGGGGGTTTTGGCACCTGAAAGAAAATTCTGTACTGGGAGGAAGACTTCTCATGGCTCCTGAAGATCACTCTGGTTTTGGGAGGGCACAGAAAACTTGACCCTTCTGAGATGAAAAGCACTGGGTGAATCTTGCCCCTGGTTCCAGCTGGGATCAGGAACTGGGCTCCATCCTGCTGGGGTGAGGAGTAGCTGAGGACGGGACTTTTCCTGCAGAAAGTCAGTGCCTCCTGAGCAGAGGCAGCTCACGAAGGTGTGGCTGAGAGTTTGGATGATAAAACTGGGAGTCCTCCTCTGCTGGAGGGGCTGCTGAGCCAAACTTCCTCCCCTCTGGAATTTCCCTTGCCCTGGGACAGTGGATGGCCCTCGTGGAGACCTTGGCTTCCCATGCAGCTGGCACTGCATCAACCCAGTGTGTCCATGGCTTTGTCCCTGTCCCCTTCCCACCTTGGGGACTTGGCTTGGAGGGAAGGTGTTTTTTTTGTGGGAAGGTTCCAGCCCTCCCAGCTCCCTGGAGGATGGTGCTGCTGGGCTCTGGGGGTTGTGGTCTTGTTGGCTGGGCAGAAGGATGGTGGCCTTCACCTTCCAGAAGAGACAGCAGTTTTGGCAGGGCTCCTGCTCCTCTCCTGTGCTTGCAGAGCAGCAGTAGCAGCTGCCTCGTGCCCTCTCCCAGTCAGGAGGGAGAAGTAGGTCAGAATTTGCATTCTTTACCCGGATTCTCTGCATAACTTGGACATTTTTTCCCTTTTCTTTTTCCTCTTTTAAACTCCTTGTTCCTGTATGTGCGTGTGTTCCTCGGGCTCCCCTGAATCAGAGGGTGAAGGCTCAAATTCAGATGTATAATTGGTCTTTAATATCAGTCTTCCTTTCAAAAACACTTCTGGGAGACTCCTCACATGCTGACAGACCAATCCCAGCATGTAAAACTCCGAAAGAAATGCTTGGGGCAGCGTCTTCATTTTTTGGCTGCTGTGTTGTCTGGATCAGGAGTTGAATTTTCTCCTGTAGTTCTTATTTTGCATGACAAGAGTGAGTAATTGGGGTGAAATCATCTGTGCTGCAGACTGGGATGGTGAGATTTCTTTTCAGTGCTTTTCTGTATGTTTTTTTTTTTTGTTTTTTTTTTTTAATTTTTTTTTTTCTGTTTTGCAATGTCCTGATTGGGTGGGGGAGGAGAGATGGAGCACAGAAAGGATTGTGGCAACCAGAGAAGCATCCAAGTGTTGCTGCAGGGCAGGCAAGGAAGATTTTGGTGTGGTTTTGTGCAGTGTGAGAAAAAAGAGCTTTGATGTGATGGGACAGGAAAGCTGTGGCTGCCCCTGGATCCCTGGCAGTGCCCAAGGCCAGGTTGGACACTGGGGCTTGGGGCAACCTGGGACAGTGGAAGGTGTCCCTGCCATGGCAGGGGTGGGGCTGGATGAGCTTTAAGATCTCTCCCAACCCAAACAATTCGGTGATGATTCATGTGTGATTCAGCATCTCTGGCAGATTTTTCAGTAATCTGGCAAAAAAAAAAAAAAAAAAAGTGAACATCTTGAGATTGGATGGTTTTCCAGAGAGTGATGGCAAGACAGACCTGCTGCACGATTCTGGTCTTTCTCCATCTGTGGAGGTGATTTTTGTGGTTAAATCCTCCAGAGGCTTCATGTGCATTATTGTCAGTCTGAACTAAAGCAAATTGTGTGGTCTGAAGGCAGGTGGATGGGTAAGAGGGACAGAACTGCTGTGACACAATCATTATTTTAATGCATTTTCACTTCATTTTTAAAGTAATATTTAAAAAGCATTTTTAAATACGTCACTGAGCTTTTATGTTTCTTGTAACAAGTCCACGTTTTTAGCCAAAAACTCTTTTCCCGAGGAGATTTCAGGCTGTTTCTGCTGTGTCTGCTTCGTGCTGGTGGAGCTGCCACCTGGATCTGTCTGAGGCTTGTGCAAAGAGCAGGAATTGTCATGCCTGTTCCCACTGTGCCCCCTTCACCTGCCAAAAAGTGTCAGCAGCTCTGAGAGGGCTCTGCACAGGGATGATCTTTTGGGAGCTGAGCTTTTCCCCGTCCTGCCTTGGCTGTTTGATCTCTTTCCTTGGGGCTTTGGTGTGTTCAAGCCTTGGCAGTCAGAAGGCTGAGTAGAAGTAAACAGAAGGTCGAGTCTTTTTCAAGTTAAATCCAAATCTTTGGGCTTAACTTTTGAGTTAAGCCCTACTTTTAAGTTGGATGAACTTTATTGGAGGGTAAATTTGGGAGTTGCAGGGAAGTCACTTTTGGTTTCTTTGTTCCCTGCTGTTTGCATTAACCCCACAGATGTCCTGCTGTTCCGCTTGGATTTTAGGCTGTAATATTCCTCCTCCACTGTGTATTCCTGTTTTCAGCAACCCAAAGGGGGAATTGAGTGTTGTTTTTGGAAATGTGGGATGTGGTTGGAATCCCTGGATCATGCTGTGGTCAAACCAGAGTGCTGCAAAGCTCTTGTTATCCTTCACTCAACATTCCTGTCTCCATAAAGAGCTTTTCTTGGGCTGTGCTGTAGCTGACCTACTCTTCACCTCCAGGTGGGGCTTAAGTAATCCAGTTTATCCTCTGGCTTAAACTAAATCTAGACCTAAACCTGCCATCCTCTGCCTGGATCTGGGATCTCCTCTCTGTGGGTGACAACAGGCAGAAGGCTTGGGCTGCTGTGTGGCGAAGCCTTGGCCACCTCGTGCTTATCTCCTGAGCAGAATTTCAAAGCCCCACAAGATGAAAATACACAGTGAAGCCTTTTCTGTTTCTAGGACCTGATTTTAGCAGGAAATCAATGTGAACTTTGGCTTCCTTGTGCAATCTTGTCTTGTAAGTAAGGGGATGATGAATGTGTATCAGCTCAGCTCCTACCAGGCAATAACTGGAGCTGGAGATCCTTTGGACCAATAAACTGCACTGTAACTAAGGCATAAATTCAGGCTTGTCAGAATACAAAAATGGGGATGATCCTGAACACAATTTATGGATCCTGAAAATGACTCCTGGCTGCCAAACTAAAAATAAAGAGCTCAGTAGTGAGAAACTCTTGGGCAGAGTGTTTGCCCCATAAAGGAGGAGAAAAGCTGCTGACAGCTCTGGTTTGGGGAGTGCAGTGCTGCAGCCTCCACAGCTGGTACAAAGCATGACTGTGAATAAAAAATGAAATGAAAAATGAAAATTGGCTGAGATTGGCTGGTGGGTCTTGGCATTGGCTCTGCTGGAGCTGATCCTGTACCAGCTCTTATTTTTTTTTTTGCTATTTGAGGTGGTGAAATGGTTTAGGTTTTTTGGGGGGCAAAAGAGATGGCATGGTTGACTCTTCAACATGATATGAGGCAGCAGTGAAACACTTCTGGTGATTTGTTGTCTCCTTTGTGCTCTGCTCCTTCCTCCAGTAATATCCCTGGATTCTGGCAGAGCCTTGGAGCTGAAGCTCTGAGGTTGCTGCTGTTTGTGTATTTTGCTCATCCTAAAGTGATGCCAATAACAGGAGAAAGTTCTGAAAGTTAGAGATACTCACTCTTTCAAGATGCTTAAGTTTGTAGCCATGTAGCTCAGTCCTCTAAAAAATAGTAATAATGAAAAAATAGAAATAAAACTAAGAATATAATCCTGGATCTCCACCCTTCTCTCCTTATCTTGACAAAGAATCCCATTACTCTGCATCTTGTCATGTTCTTGAAGTCTCTGACCAGGGAACAGCAGCTGGGCAAGCTGAGGTGAAAGCTGGTTGGGGTTTCCCAGCTAAGGGTCAGTTCAGCTCTTTTCATCTTACTACAGAAGAAAGCAAAAATCTTTCCCTGGCATCACCACTGGCTGTTCCTGTCTGAAAGCTGAGCAGCCTTTTCTTTTTGGAAACTTTCCCAGAGATCAACCTGGAGCCTGTGGTTCGTGGAGTGGAGAGACTAAACCAGGGCTGGAAGCTTTAAACACGTTCATGGAATGGTTTGGGTTGGAAGGGAGCTTCAAGATCATCCCATTCCCCCCCTGCCATGGGCAGGACACCTTCCAATATCCCAGGCTGCTCCAAGCCCCATCCAACCTGGCCTTGGACACTTCCAGGGGCAGCCACAGCTTCTCTGGGCACCTGTGCCAGGGCCTCCCCACTCTCACAGCCAGGAATTCCTTCCCAATATGCCATCTATCCCTGCCCTGTGTCCTGTCCCTCCATCTCCTGTCCCCAGTCCCTCTCCAGCTCTCCTGGAGCCCCTTCAGGCCCTGCAAGGGCTCTGAGCTCTCCCTGGAGCCTTCTCCTCTCCAGGTGAGCTCCCCCAGCTCTCCCAGCCTGGCCCAGCCCTGGAGCATCTCCTTGGCCTCCTCTGTACCTCTTTCCTGGCATCCACCTGTGCTGGAATTCTGTGATTTTTGGGCTGGTTCCCAGCACGTGGCAGGGAACTCCCTGTGAAGGGACTTTGGGATGTGACCTCCAGCAGCTGTTCTGTGGTGTTGGCTGGATGTGGGGCTGGGATCAGCCACCTTAGTTGAGGGGAGAACGTTCAGAAGCTGGTGTTTAAAATGCCTCTTTTGAGCTGAAGGAGAGATTTCAGAGGAATCACGCTCCAGCCCCCACAAAACCTGAGCCACCTGTTGCAGGGAGAGACCTCTGGAGCTGGGGTGAGCTGTGGCTTCACACCTGGGGGCTGAACAAGTGTTGGGTGGCAAGGATGATCTGGTGTGGGGGAGGAAATGTCCTTAAGCTGTGAAACAGCCTCTTGAGAGACGGAGAGAGACGAGACACGGAGCCGCCTCCGCGTCCTCGCTCCGCCGGGGTTTGTGAAGCCCAGCAGATTTGGGGACCCAAGTGTGGGTGGTGTGTGAGGAAAGCACTTGGGTAATGTCCCTGGAATAGAAACTCAGCCCAGCTGTCTGCCAAAACAGAAATGGGAAAGGGTTTTTAGGGCTTTAGTCAGTCCACACGAACTGGCACCAAAAAAAATATGAGAAAACTTGAAGTTCTCAAGGGCTCAGCAGGAAGTTGAACAGCAAAAAGTCCTTTTGAGAATACCTGGAATCCAAGTGGATTTTACTAGAAATACTGGGACTGTGTTTGTTTATAGCTCAGTGAACATGTTCTCACCCTCTTTAAAGTGCTGCTGAGGATGAGCCAAGCTGGGGGTGAGGACTTGAACTGAAATCTCACAGGCTCCTCAGGAGAAAAATGAACCTTCTTGGAAAGCAGCATGGCCCAAACCCTCAGCTTGCTGGAATATGTAAAACTCCTTAAGAAACTGGAAGTGAATAGCCAGGATTAAAGAGGGAGAAGATGATGACTTGCAGCAGTTTGGCCAGTTGTTGGCTTTCTGCTGGAAAAAAGAGATTTCCAACCTGAGCAGCCTCACTCCGTTGGAGTTTAGATACAGGCTGTAAACCTCAGGTTGTTTGAAAACTCGAAAAAAGGCTTAGCTCCTCTGCTGGAAGGAGAGGGGTAAAATACTAAATTCCTGCTTAGTCCTCTTTCCAGTCACTTCCTTTAATTCCTTGAAGAATTTCTGCTTCTAGAAAATCACAGAATAAATAGTTCAGCTTGGGAGGGAGCTCAGCAGTGCAACCACCTGCTCAGGTCAGCTCTGGAATTATCTTCAGAGCAAACTGATGGAATCACCTTGGCAGCTGGATCCTGTGGATTGCCAGAGCCTGGTGTGGTGTTGAAGGATGTGCAGGCTGACTCCAGAAGCACTGGATGGAGGATGAGCAGAAGCCACCACAACCCCACTCTGTATCAAAAGAGTGTGTGCCAAGGGGTCTGTGTTATTTTATTTTTAAATTTTTAGTTTAGTATTTTTATATTTTAGGTGGCTTTTTTTTAGTATTTTTACTTTTATTTTTACTATAGGCAAGTTCCAACAGAATTCACAAAAATACACAAAATTAAATCAAGAATTGGTTGGAAAAGGTGTCTTCCTGCAGTTGCATAGTTTTCTTCTCCCTAGAGATAAAAATAATAAAATCACTGGATATATTCTTGTTCCTTTCCAGCTTTTTATTGAGCTGGAAAGGACAGAGAACATGGAAAGTTGAAGTCATGTCTCTCACCTGTGGGCTTAACCAGTTTAACTCAGTTGCCCTTAGCTAGTACAGAGCATAAAATGACTTTTTTTTCCATAAGTGTGGCATGTTCTGTCTCATCCATCTTTAGGATTTATTGGTCTGGTACTTGCTGCTTTGAGGATCCATGGATTTGTTTCTTCTCAGCTTTCTTGGCTGAAGAGCTGCACTGGGCAGAGGCAGACTCTGCTTCAGGTGGTGCCTTTTCAGGAGAAACAATCACAGCCTGCCTAGGTAAATGCTGTGACCTAATGCCTCAAAAACTGAGATGGGAGGTGAAGTGTTTGATTTCTGTCTCTGAAATAAGGAGTTCCAGTAAGGCTGAGGTTGGTAAAGGGCTGGCAGAGGTGCTGATCATGCCAGGACTGAGGTCAGGGAAGAAAGTTCCTCCTTCCCCTTGTAACCCTGGAGGACTCTTACATAAGTGTTCTAAACCAGCTTAAGGGAGAGCTGGCATGGGGAGGGGAAATAAAAAAAGCACACTAGTGAAAGATTGCTGATAAGCCCAGAGAACCCAAAAATAGGATCAGGCTCCAGGGAACGGAGGAGAATCTGCTGGAGGTAATAACCTGGAGATTGACAGAAATTCAAGGGACTCACATGAGCCCTGAGCCAGACAAAAGCCAGTCTTGGACCCTGATCTTGATGTGAGGATACCTGGGATGTTTATAAATTGTGTCCTGGCTGGGGAGGACAAAAAAAACCAAACCTGCTCAAGTTGTGGCCATGCCTCACCTAGACCAGGATGCTCCCATGCCAAGGGATGCAGGGGGAATTGGAGGCCTGGCACTGGCTGCAGTGAAAGGAGAATGAAGGTTCAGATCCAGAGGATCATGGAATGGAGTGGGTTGGAAGAGACCTTAAAACCACCTTGTTCCAAGCAGTTCCTTTTTTGTACCTTGGCTGCTCCAAGTCCATCTTGTCCTTGAAAACTTGCATGGGTTGCTCTTTTCAGTTGGAAATGGTTCCTAAAACATGGACAAAGAGCTCCACTGCCAGATTTGGGAACAAAAAAGGCTTGATTCTCCCCCCTTACCAATTATTTCCCTTTTTTTCCCCCTTCCCTATGACAAATTCACCTGGTGATTTGTTGTGCCATTTCCTTCTGCGTTCCTATAGCAAAAAGATTTCTCCTGTTTTCTGCACCCAGTTATACTTTGCTAGTCTAGAAATTAACATTTTTTCAGGAAAAAAAACCCCTCCATCTCTCTACCTTTCATTTTCTTTCTTTCCTGGCCAGCTGTTTTCCTGTGGAATTCTGGTTTATCCAGTCTGGATACTGGTGGCTTTAAACCCTGGTGTGCTCATCCAGGGAACAGGAATTTTAAAGTTGATTTTCAGTAATGTGTAAGAACCATTCTAGCAAAAAGAAGGGTATTGCTGATGTTCTTTTTTTGTTTCCTTTGGGTTTGGCTGGGGCTTGGTTTGTTTGGGGTTTGTTGGTTGGTTGGTTGTTTGTTTGGTGGGGTTTTTTGTTTGGTTTTGGTTTGGTTTTGGTTTTTTGTTTTATTTGCTTCTAATGCTTATAAAGCCTCATCCTAAAATTTCTTGCTGAAATTTCCATTTCCCATCCTGAAATTTCTTGCTGAAATTTCCCACTCGCAGCAACCATTTTTTGGGTGCTTTCTTAATTTGATGAGCATCCCAGTATTTTTCAGGACCTTTTCACTCTGTTTAAAACAGTGGCAGGAACTGGCTTGGCCAGCAAATTACTGAGTGTGAAGTCAATTATTCAATGCTCTCGATGTTTTCCTACTTAACCCAAAAATATTGACTCAAGAGCAAGCTCAGTCTGGTTTCTTTGGGACTTATTTCAGATCTTTAATCTTCCCACTTCCATCCCTTCCCCTCTCCAGCTGTACTTGCTGATTAGTCTTTGACAGCAGCCTGGGCTAGAGCTGCTCTTCCTTTGGGGGGAGGTTTATTTGATCTTTTCCCACCCAGCAGCAACTCTTGGAGAGCATTCCAGCCGGGCTGGAGGAGGCTGGAGCTCCAGGGAATCGCTGCCTGGGGAGGGAAGGAAAGGTGGGAGAAAGCAAGGAACAGGAACAGAGGCACTTATGCAATCACCCTGTGTTTTGGTAGGAAAATAAGCTGGAAATAAAGATATTTTGGCTGGTGGAAGGAAAAGCTGCTTGTCTCCTACCCAGACAGTAGCTGCTCTCAAGGCAGGATTTTAATCTGATGGGATGAAAACCCGGAGTGGCTTTCTGGAAGTGGGATAAAAGCCATTTAATCCTGGAAATGCTGTGTTTGTGTGCAAGTTCCACAGGCTAATTTTCCTGAGAACCTCTTAAATAAATGTGTATGAGACTAATAATAATAATAATAGTTTTTCTGTGAGAGTTCTGTGCTCTGGAAAGCTCTTCTCTGCTTCCCTGGGATGTGGCTGCTTTTTGTTCTTTGTTCCAGGTGGGAGATGCCTGACCAACCTGGGCAGGGGGTTCTGTCTTCAGAGCAAGTGTAGCCTTGAAAATTTTACTTTTCTCATGTTTGCATAGGGGCTGGCTCATCAAAAGATGTGCAGGAAACCTTTTTACTGAATTCTTTGCTTGTGTGGTGCTCGAAGATGTGCCCTGAGCAGTGTCCTGGTGCCATGGATGTGTTTCTAGGATGGACAGGGAAGGTCACTGTGGTGAATGGATGTGTCCTTGTGGTCAGTCTCACGGACAGAGGGATGTTTGCATAGCTGGTGTGGAGTGTGTGCTGCTGAGCACCCTGCCCTGATCCAAATCTCTTGGATGTTTGTATTTTTTTTTGCTCCTCTATTGTCACAAAGCTACTTAAAAAAAACCCCAAAGAACTTCCAACTGGTCGTTTTTCCTCGTCCTTTTCCTAGAAAGCTTAGAGTGGTGCAGAGAAGGTGAGAGAAATGCTGTTGCATCCTGGCCTCTGGGCTCCTGTGGGATTTAGCTGCTCCAGATGTTTGGATAAACTGCTCTGGGCTGGGAGCAATTCCCACCAAAGTGCTGTGTGCTAATGGACCCTTGGGGGTCTTGCCTTGAGATCATGTTCTCTGGAGCATGGGGCTGAGGGCCATAAATAATGCCCTGGGTGAGAGCAGTGCTTTGAGGAATCCCAGATGGAGAGAGCTTTGTGCCAGCATCTCCAGCCCCAGCCTCATCCCAGCCCCCCAAAGGTTTTTGGATACCTTTGATATCAATCCCAGAATGGTCTGGGTTGGAAAGGACCTTAAAGCACTCCCAGTTCCACCCCCTGCCGTGGGCAGGACAACTCCCTCTGTCCCAGGCTGCTCCAAGCCTCATCCAAGCTTGAACAATTCCAAGACTGAGGCAGCCACAGCTTCTCTGGGCAGCCTGTGACAGAACCTGACCATTTTTGAAGACAGATGTCTGCAGGTGTCCCTGTTTCACTCTAACCCTGATTATATTGAAAACATCATTGTGCTGATAATGTGCCAGTCTGGAAGAGTGTCACTGGTGCTGGAAAAAGGGCACCAGGACACAGTGAGTTAATGCTCAGAGAATCAATGCTCATCCTATTAAAAGGTCTCAAAAATGACTGAAAGCACTTGGACTAATAGGCCTTGGGTTTGCATCACTAAATGAGCTTGTGAATCCCTCATGACTGGACCTTTCCATAAGGAAAACAAGCTAGGAGCTGATGTAACTGGCAGATGGAGCCTTGTTTTTGTGTTTTTATTAGAGCAGGACTCTCCAGGCAGGAGCTGGAAATGTCTGTGAGCCTCCTCTGCTAATTCTGGGAGTGACCCTGTGGCTGGAGGGGTGGGTCCCTTCCTGACCTCACCCTCTGTCCCCATCCCCCTGTGTCAGGGTGACCTTAGCACACGTTTGGAGATGCTTTTTGGAAAGCAAGGAGCATCTAAGACTGATGCAACTCCTTGCCAGGTCAATTGAGAAAATTCCTTTCTCCTGAAAGGTTTATGCCACAGCAAACAGAGTAAAATCCTTTTGCCCTTATTCACATCTTCCTAAAGATCAACACCAGCTTTTGGCAGGATACAGGAGTCCCAGTCAGGACAGGCATTTACCTGAGCTGAGTGACTCTGGAACGGGGTTGGGGTTGTAACCTGTCTCTTGTTACCCATTTGTTTCTTTGGATGCAATTTTCTTTTCCCTCATGACAGAGAAGCTCTCCTGTCTGTCTCCTTGCATTGAGCAGAGACTGATTTGTACAGAACTGGAAAAAAAAACCAAAACAGTAAAAACTGAAAGGAGGCTTTAGGAACATTGAGACAAACCTCTGCTTCCTTGGACCAGAAGAGGGATAAAGTGAATGTTAGCCTTCCTCTGGCAGAAATTAAATATCTTGTGAGCCACAGGGATGGAGGAGGGGATGGGGTATGCATACATCTCATTTTTCCAATATCATTTTTGTGTCCATGTTTTTCAAGCGATTGCCAAGCTGTAGTGGAGGTGATGAAAGGCTGACTTTACTTCTTGAACCTCTTCTGGACGTCATCAGTTACTCCATGGACCTCAAAGCCCACCCAGTTTTGCCCCCTGCCCTGGGCAGGGACACCTTCCACTATCCCAGGTTGCTCAGGGAGGCAAAGCAAGTTTTTCTTCTTTATTTATTTGGCTCCTCTGCTACTTGAGAACATTTATTTTCCTGAGTAATGTCTCCTGCAGCCGTATGGAAGGAATCAATCATAGGAAATAAAGAGCTTGTAATCCATTTAACTAGGACTTTCCACCTCTCATTAAGCCAGAAACATTCATGCCTAATTCTCTGGGTAGCAGTTGCACAGCAGATGTGCAGGGTATCGATTGGAAAATGAGTCTTGCTGGGTTTGTTTTCCCTTTTTTTTCCCCTCCCTTACTGTTTCCATTCCAGTGCCTGCAGTGGGTGTGGAGGCACTCGGCTCCCTCTCAGATGAGCCTTCCTGGGGTTGTTGGTGCAGTTTTCTTTCTCTGCTGGCAGGAGCCAGGTTTTCAGCAGGGAATGTGTGGGACAAGCCCCTGCTCCAGCTGCTGGCACCATCCATGGGCAGCTCTTCAGGGCTGTGTTTGGAAAGGGAAAACCAGGAGAGAGAGGAATGCTTGTCTGAAGAGGAAGCTGCTTGTCAGGGTGTGCATGTTCAAACCCAGCTCTGCTTCCACTTTATTTCTCAGCAAAAATGTGCTGGTGATGGGTAAGGCTTGGTGCAGACTTCTGGTTTGCAGCTTGGTGAGGATGGCACAGCTCCTGGAGTCTGTGGAGAGGCAAAACATTCTGTAACCTTTTTAATTCTTTAAACACTTTTTAATTCCTTGTTGGTGCATGGGTTTTCCTTAGCATCCAGCTGTTGTCTTCTCATTCTTCCTGTGATGGTTTTTCCTGTCTTTTTCTCACCTGGGCTGTCTCTGTTGAGTCCTGCTGATTTTTTGTCATCACCCAGACCATACCAACATCACAGGACATTCTCTTTCTGAGGCTCTTCAGACAGCAGAGGCTGAGCATGGGGTCTCTTCCTCAAAACACTCCCTTGCCATCCCTCTTCTCCCAGTTTGGTGCTTTCCTGCCTGTCCCTTTTGGGTTTGTGGCTCAGATTCCCTCCCCTTCCCTGTCTTCTGCCAAGACCAACAGCCCTGTCAGGCTCCTGGTGGTGTCTCACCTCACCTTAGCTGCTATTTTAGATTTTTAGCTGTTGAACTGCTGGCTTCTTGTGCTGCTCTCAGTGGTTCTGGAACGCTGTCCCAAGGGGACTCCACCTGACGTAGACTTGGAGAGGTGGAAAGGTTTGACTTTCTCTGCCAAAAACGTTATTTCATGCATTTTTGGGCTGCTTCACATTTCTCTTTGCTGCTTCTAAAAGCCAAGGGCCTTATTAGAATTAAAGATATGAGAAATTCACAAGTTGTTGCTCATCTCTCCAGCAGCCCCCAGAAGATGAAGCTCTTTTTATTTTCAGGTTGTCAGAAATTCTTTGGCAGAGGGGACCTGAAGTTTCCCATGTTTTTCCTCATGTCCCACCTGTGCTTTGCTGCTTGGAGTTACTTCAGAACCTGCTTGTGTGGATTCACCTGATATTTTTGGATCTGCAGCAGATTTTGGGTTTTCAGAGCTGTGCCAACACCTTGACCTGCAAGGTTGGTGCAGAAAGCAGAGATTGTGTTTCAGTATTGCTCTCCCAGAAGTTTATACAGGTTTTCCCGGTGCCCTGTTCCTCTTCTTCCACCCTTTCCAAGTTCCAGGCACCCATTCCTGCCTCACTTGGTAGAAAACATTAAGAAGCTCTGTTGCAGAGGGCGTTAGTCCGTCCTGTGCTTATTTATTTAGGGAGATTAAAGTCTAAGTTTTTCTTTTGTAATCCCTTTGAAGTATTTATCTTTTGAAGTCTGAATTTTCATTAACTGGAAGTGCACAACCCCCAAACTACACCCTGCCCTAGTTTCAAAGCTGTAATTTTTTATTTTTTTTTTAATGTTGAAAACATTTAAGAACAATAAACAACAGGGCAGACCCACAGGGGCTCCACATCAGCCAGAGCCTATTTGGGATGTGTCTGTTTGGGTCATCCCTTGGCACTTTGGGGACTCCAAGTGGCTCTGCAGGCTCTCCCTGGATTGGGATGTAGCCATGGATTTTTGGGATCTCAGGGAGACAGGGATGTTCCCCTTCTGAGTGCTCTGCCAGACCAGCACATGGCCTGTAGACCTTTCTTTCATTTTTCAAATTTGTTTTTCCCCCCACTCTTATTTTCTGTCACTGAGGCAGAAGCACTCAGCTTTAAGGACAAGGTTGTTGTGCTTTCCTGCCTCAGCTCTCATCCAAAATATTCCATATATCCATATGAACATGACAGAGGATACTTCGCTGCAGTTCATCTTTTTTGTTTGCCGGGGGGAAAAAAAAATAGATGCTGACTGGAGTTTTGATATATCTGCTGCTTTTGTTTGTGCAGTATTATCAGTGTAAAAATGAATGTTTTCAGCCTGGAAAAAGTGGGTGGGAAACCTCTGACCCAACCTGATTTCCAGAGTGGGGAATAACAATGTGTGGGGAAGAATAACCCTGCTGGGTTGTTGCCTCCACCCCCAAAATGAATAACCTGAGGCTGTTTTCTGGCTTTGGGGTGTCCCATTCCCGCCTTGAAATGAAATCTGGGATCTTGCAAGCTGAGATGCTTTGGGTTTTTGCCAGCAAAATGTGGAAAATGGTGCTCAGTGTGTGTGTGTGTGCGCACATCTCGATTTCCTCCCGTGGGAGTGGCCAGAGCAAACAGCCCTCAGTAATAGCTTGTTATTAAACAGATGGGGATATTGACCCTCTTCCATTTCCATCATCCACGTCGGGGAAAATGAAATTGCATTACTTTGGCTTGGATGAGTTCAGTGTATTAATAAAAAAATGTCTATGAAAACCAATGGAGAGTGCATGCAAATCCCAAGAATTTAGATAATGATTTCAGCCCTGGCTGGGCCATAGAGATTTATCTTCCATTTTTCTTTTTTTATGCACAGAACTGTAGAGTTTGCTCTGGAATAGCTTAATTTTTTAGAATGTGTTTAAGGAAAATCGGGATTTTCCAGTATAATTAGGGAAACGACTGACAAGCAGCCTTACAAGCGTATCAATAGGGCTAATTGATTATCAGGCATGTTCTCACCTAATTGGCATAGGAAATTATTTGCCTAACGAGGTTTTAAGCATAATTAGATTGATACAGGTTTTAGTAGAGATAAAGATGTTGAATTTACAGAGATTCTTGATAAACAGTGATCCCAGGAGTCACCAACAAGACGAAAACCACTTCTTTTAATATGGAAATCAGTAGAAGCTGCCAAAGCTCTTTTTAAAATGAGTTAACATAAAAAATTAACCTCAAATACCCCTGTATTTTTTATGTTTATTTGTATTGCAAGTGAGGTGAGTTTCCTTGGGGATGAATTTTGGGAGATGGGAGCCTGTGTGCTCAGGGCTTGCTTTGGTTTTGTGCCTCTCCACGTTTGGGGGGTGCTTCTTCTCCTCATTCTCCCCACAGTTTTGCCTCTCTGGAAGCTTGTGGAAGGCCGAGGTTTTCCATTGGATGGGTCTTCCCAGCCATGCCTTGGCAAGTGGAGAATCCTGTAGGAGACCACAGGTGTCTTCCACATCTGCATGGGTGGTGGGGTTGGAGAAAAATGTGTGTCTGCCTCTCTCCAAGTGCTTGGCTCTGCTCTGACATCTCCTGAGACCTCAGGATTCCGTGGGCCAGTGTGGACCTGGCAGTGCTGGGTTGATGTTGGACTCCATGACCTTAGGGGGCTTCCCCAGCCTTAATGATTCCATGATTTCATTGTTTGTAAGCTTCCATCGAAGCATCCTTGGCTGTGTTTTGGTTTTTCTTTTGGATGTGCTGATCCAAACCCTCCTGAGCAATCCGTGGGGGGTGTTCAGAGCAGGGCTCTCTGTGGTGTGGCTGGAAGGGCAGCAGAGCTGCTTGGCTGTTAAAAACCACAGAATATCCTGAGCTGGAAGGAACCCACAGGGATCATCAATTCCAACCCCTGGCCCTGCACAGACACCCCAAATCCCACCCTGAGCATCCCTGGGAGCTCCTGGAGCTCTGTGGGGCCGTGCCCATTCCCTGGGGAGCCTGGGCAGTGCCCAGCACCCTCTGGGGGAAGAACCTTCCCCTAAATCCAACCTAAACCTGCCCTGGCACAGCTCCAGCTGTTCCCTGGGTCCTGTCCCTGTCCCAGAGAGCAGAGATCAGTGCCTGCCCCTCTTCTTCCCCTCATGGGGAAGTTGTACCTGCAGTGAGGTCTCCCCTCAGTCTGCCTGAAGGGGGATCAAAGGGGAGCAGCAAGACTTGGGAAAGGTTGTTAAACCTGCTTCTCTGGAGCTGCATCCTCACTATTACTGAGAGCACTTCAGGACTTGTGCTGTTGCTCTTCCCCTCACTAAAATGAGGGCACTGAGATGCTTTAGTGATTGGTGTTGATTGCTGCCTTCCCTCTCCAGTCTAGGTTTCTGAATATTGCCCTGAGACTACAGGGATGGAGCAGTTAACCCAGAGAGACAAAAATCAAAAATTTTTAGGCCAGATCTCCCCAGAGAGCTTCACTTTTAAATTTGCACCTCCAGTTCTTCCTTCTTTTTTTTTTCCTCCAAAGCTGTTTGGAAAGGAATAATGTGTAACCAATACCTCCACTTCAGTATCTCAGAAGTGCAGTGTGTGCTAATTAGGCATCCTGGAGCCTTTGGAAAATGCTCCCATTGTATTTCTAGATGGAATCTACCCTGCTCCCCCTTTTTGGACAAGTGAGCTGGTTATTCAGCTCTGAGAAGCTCATAGCCATTGGCAGATGATGCATCTTGAAAGTCAAGGTTGAGAGCATGAGTGGGTTTGTGTTTTCTACTTTATATCTTCCCCCCCTCCCTCCCTCCTGGTGCACGTTGCTGGATTTGAATAATTAATGCCTGTTGTCTTGCTTCCTGTTTTCATTTCTGTATGTAATGCTAACCAGCAGTGGGCTGAATCATTCATAGGCTGCTCTCTCCACCTCGGCAGCTGGAGATGTCATGGGAACAGTGATTGGGAGGTGCTGCAGACTTTCTGCCGCTCCCTTGACTCCCCTTCTGGAAGCAGGAGCAGTAAGTATTGAGCCCATGCTCTTGGCCAAGCCAGGCTCTCTGGGCAGATGGTATCAGTGTGGTTTCTCTCCCTGCAGCTCCTGTTACTGCTCAGGTGTCCGTGTGCCTTGAGGGGAGGGTGCCTGCTGGGTTTTGTCCTTTCCCACCTGTTTCGGGCTTTGATGGATCTGGTTGTGATGCTCATGGAGAAGAGGGAGTGATTTTAGGCTTGTTGGCTGTGCCTCATGCAGTTACACTGTATTTAGGAGTGGATTTTTTAAAACTCATCTTAGATTTTTTTCCTTTTTTTTTTTTGTCATTGTGCTTTTCCTGACTTTTTGAGCAGCCTGGAATTCTGGGCTCCTGCAGTGCCTGCAGTAAGAGGAACCAAGGTGGGAGCTTCACTTGGTGTCTTACACAGCCTTTTCAGCTGTCTTTTCCCTTGGGCACTGCCAGGGATCCAGGGACAGCCACATCTCCTCTGGGCACCCTGTGCCAGGGCCTGCCCACCCTCCCAGGGAAGGATTTCTCTCCTGTCAAAGTGATCAAATGAAGTAGCCAGTGAAAGCTTTTGTGGATGGAGCTGGCCTGTCTGCCCTCCTGCCTTGCATGACTAAAGCAGGAAGAGGTGGAAGCCAGGAGAGATGCTGTCCTCTGGAAAAGAATTAGTGCAGGATTACTTGGAACAACTACAGCCTTCTAGGTTTTCAGGGTGGGAATAAGGGCTTTGTCTGGGGAGTTGTTAATAGGCTGTGAATGATTTTTACATCTTGCACCGAGCCCTCAGCATCTTGTACATCACTCCACGCTTGGAATCTTCAGGGCAGAGAGGATGGTTTAGCCCAAGACCTTTAAACAGCATCTCCAGTTTTGCACATCCTCAGTGTCTCTGTCCCATTGTGACAGGTTTTGTGGGAAGGCAGAGGGGGAGGCTCATTTCCTGGGCATGGTCTTGAAGCTGAAGATGGGGAGGCAGCTTGAGCAGTGACTAATGCTGAGCTTCATAAATAGCAGGAGGAGAGGTGAAAGGCCGGCACAGGGAGGTGACCTCGACACGAGGCCACAGAGGTGGCACAGCAGCACGGGGGGGACGTGAGCAGCAAACAGCTCTCATGTCAGGCTGGCTGTGCCTGTGCCTCTGTCCTGCTTGTCACCCCCCAGGGGATGAGCAGAGCCACGTGGGGAGCTGGGCTGGCCACACGTGGGTGTGTGGGTCGTGCCCACCTCGTGTCAGCGCCCCGAGCAGCACAGGGAGCTCTGCTGGAAGCACAAAGCTGCCTCTGTGTCTGGGGCAGAGGGAGGCACAGGGCTCTGGGGACAGCCTGGTGACAGGCTGCTGGGTCTGGAGCCACAACAACCTCCTGCCTCTGGGATGCTGAGTCCTGATTAAAGTGTCACGGCAAGGCTGTGCTGGGCTGTCAGTACGGAGTGAATGGACACAGACAGACAGGAGCTGGGAAGGGTGAGCTCTCTGTGTCCCTGCTGACATTCCCAGACTCCAGCACTGTGTCTGCACTGCCTGCAGCATCCCCTGGTGTATCAGCTGGAGTGAAAAATACCGTCAGCCCTGCTTTTGGAGGCTTCCTTCCATGGGATGTGTCAAGGAAAAGCTTTTATGTGGCTAGTTTATCTCCCTAAGCCCAGCCACGCTTTGCTGATGCCAGTGAGGATGTTGCTGCTCAGCTGTCACAGCTTTGCCCAGGACCTGAGCCCTGGGAATCCCACATGTAAGGAAGCAAAGTGTTTCCCCTGGAGAGGGTGGGATATACACACCCTGCACACAACCCTGCGCTCTCAGGAAAAGGGGGCAAGCACTGTGCAAGCTCAGCTGCTGTCAGACTCCTCTGCCAGCCTGCTGGTGATGCACACAGCAGCAGTGTGGGGCTGTGGGTGCACGCCTGTGCTGCAGGAAGCTGTGGGAAACCTGTGGTGTGGGATCAAGCACAGCATCCAGCTCTGCATCCTGTGAGTGCTTGAGAGGTTTATAAAGGGAGAGGGTAATATCTGTATTATATATTTTGTGTATACACACTCTGTATTCCATATTCTGGGGGTTGTCCTGTGCAGGAGAAGTTTGGTCCTGCTGGATCCCTTCCAGCTCAGGATAGTCCCTGATTCTGTGATGCCCTTTCTGCAGGAGGCATGGAAGTGTTTATTCCTCGTCTGGGACTGTTTTGCAGGCTCCATGGGATGCTGACATTAAAATGCTTTAGCTTGGCTCAGCTTCAGCTTTGTGGAGGTGTCTGAATTGATTTTCAGGTGGTTCTTGCAGCAGCTCTGTCTCTTTACACTTCAGTCATTCCTAAGAACCCAATCACCTGGGCTGCAGATCCTCATCCTCCTGCTTTTGTCCTCACATGGCTTTCCCTACCGATAACTCCTGCGAACACATTTGCTTTTGGTGGTGTGGGAGAAGCTGCAGGAGGAAACAAAACTTGCAAACTAATTAAACTTCTTGGTCTTGTTGAGTAACGAGTGGGAGATGCTGGCAGGGCTGGGAATACCTCTGATTCTCATCCCTGCTCTCAGTAGCCAGAGGACACGGTTAATTATTAAATTGCTTGTTAATGTATTGAAATATCGCTCGGGATTTTAATTTCCTTTTTTTTTGTTGTTTTCTCTGCTTCGCCCCAGGGCGCTCCCAGGAGCTGATGGATTAGTTGCAGCTGGCTCTGGAGGGGCTGGAAGGAGCATGGTTAAACACCAACCCCTGCAGTATTACGAGCCCCAGCTATGTCTGTCCTGTCTGACCGGGATCTACGGCTGCCGCTGGAAACGGTACCAGCGGTCACATGATGACACCACCAAGGTGAGCAGGGGACAGCAGCTGGCTGCCACCTCTTCCCTCTCGTGTTGGCTTGTAGCTCTTGGGTGAAAGTACAAAATACTTGGGTTTTTTCCTTATTTATTGGCTTGGATTTTGATGGGAGTTGTTGACCATGGCGGGAGGCCCTCCCCATGTGGTTGATGTAGAGATGGGCACAGTGAGGCTGGTCATGGGGCTCCAGGGGATCGAATGTGCCCAAATCTGTTTATATTGTGGTAAAGGGAAATACTTTCCTTGTGTGGTTTTTTTACTCCTGCCAGTGCTTGCAGCACCTTTGGCTGGATATGTAGACCCTGTGTTTCTGCAGCATCTCTACCTTTGCGGTGTGGTTTCAGTGGGCATGGTGATATTTGGCCCCAGAAGGGACTTGGTGATCTTGGAGGTCTTTTCCAACCTTTATGATCCTGTTCTTGTGTGTGACAATGAGTTTGTAGGTAGGGGAAAAGGGTGCCCAGAGCAGCTGTGGCTGCCCCTGGATCCCTGGAAGTGTCCAAGGCCAGGCTGGACAGGGCTTGGAGCAGCCTGGGACAGTGGGAGGTGTCCGTGCCCATGGCAGGGGTGGCACTGGATGATCTTTGATGTCCCTTCCAACCTAAACCCTTCTGGGGTTTGAAGAAAGGCAACAGAAGGTGAGAGCAAGCTGGGGGTGAATGGGAAAGCTGTTGGAGGTCACTCTTCCCTCCCCTGGATAAATGTAGATTGTAAGAGCTCTGCCAGAGGGCATCCAGGCTTGACTTGCACCTCCCCTCTTGTTCTGGGCCGGGAGATGAGGTCTTGTGATGTGTTGATAGGAAAAGTGTGAAAACACTGCTGTCAAAACCACCCTGTTACATTATCTGGGTAAGGATTTTATTTTACTGTTCTCCTGTACTCTCATGGTGCCTGGGATGGTTTTTTAAACTGTGCTTAAATTTGGGGTTTTTTCTTTCTGTAAATCCTGTTTCATCTGGAAGTGCTCCCAGGGGACCCTTTGGTTGCCTTTTGAATGCTTAATTTCGCTCTCCTCTCGCTTGGCTCCTCTGTTCTGTTTTTAAGCCTATAACCAGGGATCTTCTTGGCTCTGGAGTGCTTTTCCTCCTGGAAAAGCAGCTGTGAAGGAGCAGACAGGGCTGTGTGGCAGATCCTGTGCCAGAAATGCTCCTGGTTGTGAATTGCAGCCGTTGGTGGTGGTGCAGCTTGGCCGGGAGCTCCCCTGTGAGTTGGAAAGTCACGCCTCGAGTTTGTGCAGCCTAAAAACAAATTTCCTTTTGCAAAGTAGGAATGTTGGTGCTGTTTTCCCTCTGCTTTCAGCTTGGTCTGGGTGATCACTTCAAGCCAGCAGAACATTGCAGTTCTTAGCTAAAAATTTACAGAAAAATTGCTGTGAATTTTTCAGTGAAATCTGCCTCTGCTTGCGTTACCAGAAAATATCAGTGGCAGCTTTCCAAGCCTGCTTGGAATTTCCATTGGTTTTTGCTAGTGCTGGAAAGGACTTTGTTGTGCTTAAAGGTAGCTGATCCAGGCTTAAAAATGTGTCCAGTCTGAGCTGGTCTTTTTAAAGTTTCTGTGAGGCCTCAACTTCCACTTTGGTAAAAGAGAGATGGAGACAGCAGCAGGAGTAGGAGAAGAAAGCCTAAAATGAGCTGCAGGCTGTGTTATCTGCTTTCTTGTTAAAACATCAAGCTCCCCAGAATAAAAGGCTTTCATCCAAATTTGGATCACGACCCAACCTTGCCTCCATGATATCTTCAGCTGATGCCTGTGAATGTTTGTTGTCTGAATTGTGCTGCACCTCAACAGCCACAATTTTAATGATTCCTCTCTTTTTCCTTCAAATGCATGTACATCAAGCTTTCTACTCCACGTTAAAACATTGCATGAAAATGAGAATTTTAATTGGACACCTGAGTTCTAGGGTTTTTTCAGAGGCAGCTTGCTGGAATTGTCATTATCTTTTGCTTTTCTCTGACCTTTGAAAATGAAGAGAGGGGCTGGAGGCACACAACCAATATACTCTGATCTCATTTTAAAATTTTGAACATTTGCAAAATTCCTTTTTTCTATTGTGGGCCCTCAGCTTTAATGGCAAGATCCCCTTTCACTTTTTTTTTAATGTTTTTTTAAATGAAAGACAAATGAAGGAGGAGAAATGGTCTTGCTGAGATTCAGATCACTATAATCTCTGTAGCTGGTGTGAGGAAGGAATTTCTGATCTAACCACAGCTTGTTCATCACACATTCAACCAAGGATATTATGAAGTCAGTGCATGGAAGCAATTTTTTTTTTATTGCTTCCAAACCCCTGTTGTTTGTACACAGCAAATATCCCACCCTGGAAATCATCCTGGATGGGAGAGGGGACAAAGATTTCCTCCCAAAGGAAATAGCAATGATAATTTTTGAATCTATCCAGTAAAAAGAAGCCACTTCTATTGGCTGGCTGGGCCAAGCTATCAAAGCATGGTCTTTCTTTCCAACACAAATCTCCTAATCCTCTTCTTAATTGCAAGTTGTCTGAACTGTGAGGACGTGGGAGGAGAAATAGCCAATAAAGCCTCTCCCTGCCTTTATCTGCTGCTGCTCATGTAGCTGCAGATCTATAAATGATATATCAACCCCTTCCTATGAACTGGGCAGTCCCTGTCAGGATTGACGCCCTTCAAGTGGAATGTGTGTGATTCCAGATAGTCCATTTGGTTAAATGCATCACATGACCTCCAACTGAGGCTTCTGATGGCTTTTTGGGGTCCTTTTGTGCAGAGATAAACGAGGAGCTGTGATCCATCAGCATAATGAATTGCAGTGCTGTGTCTGGGCTGCGTGTATTAATTCACTCTCTGGTGAAATGCTCTTGTAATTCCCGCTTGGCCAGGGCTGTGAAATGACCTGAACAGATGATCTAAGCCACGGGCTTTGGAGCTGGGACTTTGTCAGGGCTGATTCCCAAATGGCCAGAGGTCACTGGTCACAGAAATTGCTTGCTTTGCTGAAATCTTCTATTAGAGGATGGGCTCATTTGCCCTTTTCCGTGTGTTTTTCAATTTGTGAGGGTTTCAGACCGTAGGCCTGAAGGCACAGGAGCTTTTGAGGGAGAGGGGCTCTTTCAAGGTTGTTTGATTTGAGGGTGGGCACTGAAGCATTGGATGTGAGCAGTGACTCAGAGCTGAGTCCCCATGAATGGATGTGTCCAATCATATTGGCTTGATGGGCTAAATGCAGGGAAATCCAGTCATTCCATTCAATATCAATGTGTTTTTTCCTTATTGTTCCTGAGGGTGCCCCCCTCATTAGAGGGGTCTGGGCTAGATTATCTTTAAAGGTCCTTTTCAACCCAAACTATTCTATGATTCTGGTTTTTTTTTCCTCCATGATGCTTGGAAATGAAGCCAAAACCAGGCTGTGTTTAGGGTTTTCCACATCACTTAAAACATCTTTTAAAATTCACCTTTGAGCCCTTCACTTTACAGGGAGGCTGTGAGGTGGATGATTGTCCAGGGAAACTGTGACAGCTGAGCTAAGCAGGAATTGCATGTGCTTTGTGTGGTGCCTTCAGACCAGACTTTGCAGAATGTTACTGGTTTTAACTGGGAATAGTATATTTTGGCCTTCATGAAGGAGCAAGACCTCTCTTAGACAGAGCAGGATCCTGTGAAAGACTGGCAAGGAGCAGAGAGGTGTTCCAGCCTCAGGAACTGGGATTAACCTGCCAGGACCTTGCTTCTCTTTGATTTCCACACCCTCCTAGAAAGGTTGGGATGAACCAGCTTGCTCTGTGTCAAAGAGGTTCCCTATTCCAGCAAAGCTACTTTGAAGGATGGGAAATCCCAAGTCCTGGAAACCCCAGGAAAGCCACAAGATAGAGCCTAATCTTGTGGTGCACCCTAAATATTGTCCGGGTGAGGATGTTTGATGCTGAATTTCTGGTGTAGTCCTGATACAGGCAGAATGCCTGTGGGGGAGAGTCTGCAAAACCCATTGACTGTGGGGCCTGGGCTGGGATTATGGGCTCAGACTGGCTGATTAACGTGCCCTGGGATTTCTAAAGCTTTGGAGGTGTCAAAGGTTTTTCCTGCAGAGCATCTGCAAAATGTGGCTTTGGGCTCTGAACTGAGCTGTAGCTGGAGAAAGGGGGAAGAAAAGGGAGCGATTTTGGGGATTTTTGGGCTCTTAGAGCCAGCCATTTGTTTTTACAGGGATTTCTCCCCCCTGGACACCTGGGTACAGCAATGCTCCTCCACTGTGAGGTGCAGCCACTCTCATAAAATCTTGACTGGTTTGAATATGCTCAATCAACTCCTGGTTTAACCCATATGGGAAAGCCTTTCCAGACTCTCCCTGTGAGTTCCCTGTACTGGTTTTGACTGGGATACAGTTAATTTTCTGCACAGCAGCTGCTCTGGTACCAGATTTTGGGCTTGTGAGCAAAAAAATATTAACAGCTATTGCTGGAGATTGTTTACACAGCATCAAGGTACAATATTTTCTGAATTCCCTCCAATAAGGGGAAAAAATTGAGGTGGTTTTTCTGCTTGTTTTCCTCAACAAATGTTCTTCCTCTCAGCTGTGTCGTTGTTGTTATAGTTAGACTTTTACAACTGAATTATATAACTCCTTTTTCCAAAGGGGCAATGGGAATCTGTGATCCTGTTAATCCCAGGTTAATTCATTGTGTCTCTCTTTACTCAGACATTTAGTCCTTCCCCATGTGTGGAGCCATGGGTGTGAATTTTGAGGAGAGAAAATGAGAAAAGCGAAATGGCATTGACATCATGGAAGTTTGACTTGTGGGAGTCTGATGTCAGAAGTTCTCTCTGAGATCTTGACAGAAAAGTGAAAAATTGTGGCCCTTTTCCAGAGGAGCCTCGATTTTCCTCACCCAGAGGGAAGTGAATGTGACCTTGCTGCCCTTGAGTTGGGCTCCAGTGATTTGCTTTACATTTGGGGTTGAATTTGCCAGTCTCCTGCTTCACCAACTCTGCCTTTCCAGCCTCTCTCGTGAATTCCCAGGTGTCCTGGAATAGATCCAAGGACACTTGGGCTGTGACAGAGCAGAAAATGTTGGAGAGCAACTTTGCAGTGTGTCCTTACTGGGTGGCTGGATGCACTGGGGAGAGCAGGGGCCAATGGAAAAGGCTTTTTCGCTATTTTATCATCCTTTCTTTTTTTTCCTATCCAAGTTGAAGGTATTTTTTCTGTCTTCCATAAAAGTAGACTTTGTGGAAGTGCCTCAAGGATGCTTGTGGCTCCAAAATGACCACGAAAATTAACTAGATGAGAAGGAAACCTGGCCCCAGTGGGAGTAAATGAATTTAATGGAAGGAATAGGAAGGAGCAGGGTTAGTTTGTGGTGATGGTCCTTGAGAAAGATGGAAGAGGTGGAAGCTGGGGAAGGAACCAGTCTGGGAGCAGATCATAGAATGGGTTGGGTTGGGAAGGACCTTAAAGACCATCTAATTCCACCTTCCACTATCCCAGGGTGCTCCAAGCCCTGTCCAACCTGGCCTTGGACACTTCCAGGGATCCAGGGGCAGCCACAGCTGCTCTGGGCACCCTGTGCCAGGGCTCCCCACCCTCCCAGGGTGGAATTCCTTCCCGATAGCCCATCCTAACCCTGCCCTCTGGCAGTTTAAAGCCATTCTCCTCTGTCCTGTTCTTCCAGGCCCTTGCCAAATGCCCCTCTCTGAAATAATGGTCAGCAGGGAAGGGAACAACTTGAAATCTGTGAGGTGTGGCTTTCCTGGCATTGGTCACAGGACATTTCAGTCGTCTGCCAGTTTGTTGTGTCAGAGAGGCCTGCTGCCTGTGAGGTCTGGGTGGGGCTCCAAAGTGCTTGGGTTCCAGGAATGCCTGTGGTTTTAGGAATTGGGAACCCCTGTGCTGCTGACATGTCTCATTAACAAAATTGATTAGCAAAGATGAAAACTGTAATGACTTTTCTTTGTTGGCTGTGAAGCTGATCTGTGATTTTTGTTTACTGTCTCGTGTGCTCCTCTGGGAAAGGAAACTTGGATTTAGGAGTGTTTGGTTGCAGATTTAAGCTTTTTCTCCAGGTTGTTTCCAGAAGAAGTGTGGCCAAGCTCCAGAGTGGGATTTCAAGGGTATAACCAGCAGCTTCTTGTCCATGGCTAGAGGTTTTAATTGTTTTTTGGTTGTTACTCTTTGTACTCTTCTCAACCTTGAAAATTATTCTTTTTTTTTTGGTCTTTTGTGCCTTTGTGCCATGTCTACAGTGAGGTGTTAAAAGCAAAGCTGGTGAACTGGTCTGGACCCACAATTTCCTCTTGATGTGCAGTTCTGAGCCTTTATTTGGCAGATACTTATTTGCAGATGATGTCAGCAAGCACTTGAGAGTCAATTGACTGCAGTGAAGTCAAATGAGGCCCCTTTGCAGGGAGGATTATGGAACAAAAAATGAAACAACTGAGGCTTTGTTTGAAGTGTCCATTTGCAGCCTGTGACTCCTGGAAACTGAATCAACTTCCTTGTGAGCCCTCCTGAAGCTGGCTGCAAAGTCAAGGTTGACTTTTGGGTGACAAAAAGCAGTGCCAGTGACCTTGGGTGGTTGTTCAGATCGTGCTGCCTCTGCCAAAGATGGCCCTGGGTCCAAGGAGAGCAGCTCTTGCCTCCCTGAGACTGCTGGGCAGGCACCAGGCTCTAGATTTGAGGGTGATGTGAACAGCAGAAGTCTGGAGACTTTAACATCCTCTTTATGCCAAAGTGTCCTTGCTGGACTCAAATTCCCAACCAAATTCCAATGGGATCAGATCAGTTGGATGGTTAGCAAAGGGAGAGGAAAGAGACCCCAATCCTCGTCCCTTTCAGCAGAAACCAACCCTTCTCTTGATTGTAATCACAGAATGAGATTACATTACAAGAGGCCTCAAAAATGAGGTAATTCCAACCTTCCACTATCCCAGGCTGCTCCAAGCCCTGTCCAACCTCACCTTGGATGCTGCCAGGGATCCAGGGGCAGCCACAGCTGCTCTGGGCACCCTGTGCCAGGGCCTGCCCACCCTCCCAGGGAGGAATTCCTTCCCAATATCCCATCTGATGATGCTTGGAGGGAGAGATGGGTGTTTTTGGTGTTGATGTGTTGGCTCTTCTCTCACCCAGACTGCTCCTTTCACCACAAAGCTCTTTCATTCTCACTCACTGCTGTCCCCTCACGTTTGACGTTTTCTGATGTGACTTTTTGTGGCCTTTCTGGCAAAACAAACCTGGTTCCTGTAATTCAGAGCTGACTGTGGTGCCTCGCTGGAGGCTCTGCTGGCCACGCCTGGTTTGTCACCGCTCACACCACCCCACATCCTGGGCAAACCACCCCTCTGTGGCTGTGCCTCCTTGTCTGGGTCTTTTCCTTCCCCAACACGCTCAAGAGCCTCAAGTTGTGGCAGAAGTGGGGGTGTAGCTGAGCAGTATCTGGAAAGGATCTCTCATTTCACTGCCTTTTTTTTCCCCTTGAGGTTGATGCAGATTTACTCTGTGTGTGTTTGCAGGATTTAGTAGCTGTGTGCTCAAGTCTAACCAAATTATTTTGCTGCTGCTATCAGGGATTCCTGCTTCTCCAGCCAGAAGTGAGGGATAAACAGCACAAGGCAGAGTGGAACCTATGATGGACCAGTGTCTGTCATGTGCTGGGCTTGAAATATCAAAGTTTTTGTGTGATGAGCCAGCTCCAGCATTTAAATTTACTCCCAGGATGGCTGATTGTTTATTTTCTTTCCCCAACGCTTCACCCTTGAGATTTAAAAAATAGTAATGAGTAAATAAACCAAGCTTCTGCCTCCTCTCCAGAGGGATGCTGCCTTTGGACATTCAGCTGCTGCTGGGCCTTGTGGCTTCATTTGGTTTTCCTCTGGCAGTGCACTGAACCCATTTAAAACTCTGTTAGGGAAAAATAGGTAAATCCCTTCCATATGTCAAGTATTAGGAAAAAAATACATGATTTCTTTGACTTGCACAAAGCATCCCCTTGTCTGGCAGATACAGGAACAAGTGCACCCTTGTTTCTGGGAAGGCAAGCCCTAACCTCATGCTGGTAAATCTGACATGTCCACTGTTTCAGGCAGTCTATGTTGATGTCAGCTGTGCCTGGGGAAGACCCTGATTTTATCAATTTTCCCCTTGAAAGAGAAAGGCACTTCAGTTTTGCCTTGCTCTAATTCTTTTTTTTATTCTAGGCCTTCAGGTCACTGGGTTGCCACCAAAGCTGGGGCAGAAAGCCTTTGGCACATTAGCCCATTCAGTGGCCTTTGTCACCAGATGTGTCTTTGCCCTCTGGACCATCCTGTGGGATAAATGAGTCTGTGTTGTGATGGGACAGCACTTTGTGGAGCAAAATGTGAGCTCTCAGGATCTGCCAGCTGGGTCAGCCTCGAGGTCATCCTGCCCCACATCCTGTCTGGGCTGGGTCAGGGATGGGCTTTGGGAGGAGCAGGAGAGCAGCCTGCTGTGCCCTGGGCTCCTTCCTGCTCCCTCCTGCCTTGTGCCCGTCTGGGCTTGAATACAGATGGGATTTTGGGCAGGAATTGTTCCCTGTGAAGGTGGGCAGGCCCTGGCACAGGGTGCCCAGAGCAGCTGTGGATGCCCCTGGATCCCTGGCAGCATCCAAGGTGAGGTTGGACAGGGCTTGGAACACCCTGGGACAGTGGGAGGTGTCCCTGCCCATGGCCCTGTCCCTGTCCATGTCACTGGGTGATCTTGAAGGACCCTTCCAACCCAACCCAGTGTGGGATTCTGTGAAAGAGAACTCTGGACAAACATAAGACACTGCTTGGGAAAGAGGAAGGAAGGATGAAGGGCAAGGAAATAAAGCAGTGCAGTGATTGGATCCAGTCTGATCCAATATTTGTCTGTTCTTCTTGATTTTAATTAACTGATGTCCATCAACTGGCCTGAAGAGTGGCTGGAGAAACCTTTCCAGTTTAATAGATAAAACTTGACAAGTATCTTAATTGGAAAAAAAGATGTTTTATAGTGAGATTGCTTTGTGTGGACACATGGATTTCTTACAGAGATAAAAAGGAATTACAGTTATTCCTGAGCACACTCCCTCAGAGAAATGGAGAATTGGAGGTGGTCCCAGGGACCTCCTTCCATATATTATATTTTCACATATTTTTTCATTTAGGATGTTGTTCATCTGCTCTGAGTCTTTTGTAGGGCTCAGGCAGAGCTTACCTGCTTGGGAGTAGAAACTAATTCAGGATCATTACCTTTTGGCTGTGTTTTTGCTGAATTTCTGCTGGAATTGCATAAGATTTGTTTGTTGATTGTTTTTTTATTTTGTGATGAACTGGCTTCAGGTGGATAAGTAAAAAATGGCTTTCCCTGCTTTCTTTGAGTTGGACAGCTTATGATTGTGGAATGTGGGAATTCATTTGAAAGAAAAGTGGTTCTGAAGTTACAGTTAATTTTCACCCAACAGCACCTTTTGAAAACTGCGGTTGCCACTACTTCAAACTTTATTACTGGTCTTGTGATGGGAGGATTTAGGGATGGGGCCAGTCTGCCCTCTGCAAATATATTAAACCAAATATTTTGGGGGGTGGCTTGGTGTGTTGTATAAAAGGAAACTGAGCAAATCAAATAAAAGGAATCCTTCTGCTCAGCCTGGGCTGAAATGGCAGCCAAAAAATTTAAAGCAACCTCTGCTTTTATTTTGGCATCTTTGTACCAGTTTCACTGGGATGAGCCCACAGGGTTGAACAAAGGAATAGCTGGAAAATTAATTTCTTTGGAAATAGCTGGAAAATTAATTTCTTTGGAATTGAAGACAAATTCTGCTCAGAGTTGTCTTTCAGTTAGTGCAGCTGGAGTCAGCCTCTTGTTATGCTTCAGGGCTTTAATTGTCTTCAGTGGGAAGAATTAATTAATGGATTGATGTGAGTGTGGTATTTACTTTCACAAGTTTCAGATTTGCAACAGTTCTTAATTACCAAGCAATATCTGAAGGGGTTTCAAGAGAGCTGGAGAGGGACTTAGGACAAGGGATGGAGGGACAGGACACAGGGAATGGCTCCCACTGCCAGAGGAAATAGATGGGATTTTGGGGAGGAATTCTTGTCTGAGAGGGTGGGGTGCCCAGATCAGAAATTAGGATTAGAAATTCTGTAAATAACTGCTATAGAAGCCAATCAATCACCTATCAAAAGGTCAGCCCTGCTCAGGGGCTACTTGGAAGATTATCCCGACCTGGGTTTGAAGGCAAAGCAGCTCAAGCTGCAGAGAACACCCTGCAAACTCCCAAATTAGCTGTGATTCCTGGTGGCATCAGCCCCAGTGCCACACAAGTCACCTCCAAAGCAGCACACAGTGGTTGGTGCTGTCAGGAGGCCTCAGGTACCAGGGGGAAGGATGATCCCAGGGATTCAGAATTCCTCGGTGGTGACACCAGCAAGGTCTCTTCCATCCCAGTCCTTTCTGTGGTTCTATGGAATGCTAATCTCCAGGTGTTTGGGTTGGTTTTTTTTTAAATATATTTTTCCCTTGCTCTCATTTCCCCCCCCACCTCCTTTCCTGGTTCCATCTCAGACCTGCTGCCAGAGCAGCCCAAAGTGAGCTGCACTGGGGGGACTGGCAGGAGAAGGATCTGGGAGCTGTTTTCTGGCCCTGGCTCTGTTGTTCATCCTTGCAGAAGCCCCTTCCTGAGTGGGGTTTGTGCAGTCAGGGCTCTCAATCTCACTTCCAGCTAGAACAGAGCTGGTTCAGTGGGGTCAGAGGAGCTAATGAGGGGTATTTCCCTTGGGATTCTGTGTCAGCACTCCATCCTTGGAGATGAATGTGTGCTGGGAAAAGGGGGGGTGTAATTCAGCAGTGTGACATGGCAGCCTGGATACCTCTTGATGGCATCATCATTCAGGCAGCAAAGCAGTCAGAGGAGCTTTGCCTTTCTTCTCCCCACTTCTGGAATGTGGGCAGAGCTGATGCAATGGATTTGTTGGGATTTCAACCCCCCAAGTGCTGGTTTGGGTGTAGGATGATGCTCTTAATTCAACAGCCCACACACTGAACTGTCACCACTTCTTGGGTGATGTAAACCCAAATGTTTGCATTTGGTGGTTCCTTTCAACCCAAGTTCCTTAATCAGTTTTCTGGATGGGTTTGGGATTTACCAGTGTGTGCTGGTTTTTGTAATATTTAGTATTCCTTTGGGCTTTTTTATTTTTGTTTTTAATTGTACTAAAAGCCCTGAATGATGAATATGATGAGATGAATTAAACACAGGTTTGGTCTGGCCCTTACCTCACCAATCTTTGGCTTTAAAAATGTCAATTTAATGTTTCTTCTTCATGTCAGTGAAGTGGCATTTGACACTTTCAGTCCCCTTCCAGTGCCTAACTGAGTTCCAAAAGATCTGGAGAGGAACTTGGGACAAGAGATGAGGGACAGACAGGACACAGGGAATGGCTTCCACTGGCAGAGGGCAGGGGTAGGTGGGATTTTGGGAAGGAATTGTTCCCTGGGAACAAAATCCCAACTTCCCAAAGTCCTGAGTTTAGCAAAAGATAAGCTCAAAAGAGCCATTGAGGCTCAAACAAAAACTATTAAAAAAAAAAAAGCCTTGCTGCTTTAGAAGTAGAGCCCATTGAAGGCCATGTTTTAACTATTAAAAACCTAGTCATTTTTAAAAAGAGTGTTATGAAGCAGTAAAAATGCAAAATTACCTACTACTTACCCTCAATGAAAAAAAACAAATTATACAAACCACTGTCACTGTGGAGGCTGGAGGGAATTTCTGGTTGCTTTTCTGAGCCCTTTTTGGGCTCATTTCTCTGCTGTGCTTGAGATGCTCTTGGATTTGTTTTATTCTCAAGCCTTGCACCCCTTCTAATTATTGAGGGCTTGCCAAGCACTACAGGACAGCTTTGGAAATGGAGACTGTGTTCTCCTCCTCTTTTCTGACTTATCTCCAAATGGGAATAGTCATTTCACCCCTAAGATGCTGCTCTTACCTGTGCTCTGTAAATGGATCCCAGCACCAAGCTGGATATTGCACCCCAGGGAGAATCTGGGAAACATCTGCTGCTGCTGGCACATTAAGTGGTTATGAGCACTAAAACAGCTTTATGAGAAGCCAGCACTCAGCTTCTTATTAGTCCAGTGCCTCTGTGGCTTGAAAACAAATTAAATTTGAGATTTTCAACACTTGCAACCAATGCTTAAAGCTATTAGAGAGGTAAAAAGCTGAAATGGCTCTAAAGCCTCCATTACAATTTTACCACTGATTGAAGGGTTTTTCAGAGGTGGCAAGAAGGATTTTTAAAGCTGCTGCTGGGCTGGCCATCTTTAGAAGCCTGCAGTGAAGCTGGGGAGGGGGGTGAATGTGGTCCAGGAGGAAGTTCTGCCAGCCCTGGTGCTGAAATGCTCCGTGGGGATGGCCCTGGGTGAGGGGACAGTGCCTTTGAAGCCTCCAGGGTGTCTGAGGGCAGAAAAAGCAACAGGAGGAAAGGAAACTCCCCAGTTTCTCCACTTCTGCATTGCTTCCACGAGCACAGGCTTGTTCAACAGCTAATCTTGCCCTGAGTGAACTTTTTCTTCCTTTGCACCCCCATTTCTTGGCAGTGAAATGATTCATGTCGCTTTGTGGTTTTTATTTAATTGGCTCCTCTTTCCCTCCCTTTTTAGCCTGTTCTGGTTTTCTTCCTCTTTCTGTGATCTCCTTTTTTCTGATGGCTTGAAAGGAGAGAAATGGCCCAAATCCCTTTCCTCAGAGCTGCAGTACCACCAGACTGCTCAAAGGCTTAAACTCAGATATTTCATGTGCACCAGAGCTGCCTGAGGACAAGGAGTTCTTGTCCTCTTGTTCCTGATGATGCTGATTTAAAGACAACACCAGACTAAGAAAGAGATTTTATTTTGCCCTGCTTTGAGATCAATAAAGAAAAAATCTGGGTGAATTTCATGGTGATTCTCAGAATCAGTCAGAGTGTGTTCCTTCTACTATTAATGTTTTTGTTTTTGTTTTTTTTCCTATTTTGCTTTTTCAAGACTGACTTCCTCAGAGGCTGCTGGGTGTTAAAGTTGGGTGAGAACTCCTGGTGGAGAACAGAAAATTAAAATTTCAGCTATTATTGTTTCCTCTGGATGTGTTTTGTCCTCTTTGTTGGAGCAAGTTAAAGCTTGAGGATGCCTTCAGAATCAGGAGATGCATTAAATGCCACCCAGTTACCTCTGGAAAGTCATTTCCTAGGTGGAAATTTGATATTTTCTGAATGATGGTGCCTTTTTAATGGAGGTCTTGAACTTTGCAGGCTCCACCTTCTACAAACACCTGAAAAGATCACCAGGAAGGAGTTAGTAAGGGGAGAACAAACAAATATGTGCACATACTTTGGGGAAAAATCATTCAATTCATGCACTGCCCCGTTTTTGGACTCTTGCCTCGCTTGTGGGGTTGGGACACATGAAATGCTTTTTGCACGGGTGGAAAAGAGGCTTTGAGTTTAATAATTCATGTATGGACATCTTGAGCTTTGTTTAAACACTTTTGTCTGTCATCACAGCGCTGGCTTGAAATAGGATTAGGGTTTGTTTTCCTTGGCTTCCCAAAATTTTGCTTAAGGAGGACTTCAGCTCTATTATTAAGCCATGTTTACTATGTAGGGACACTGACACTGGTGAGGAAAGCTTGTGAAGTAAATCATGTGCTCCTGTGTGTTTGGCTGCTGCTTTTTATTTGTTAGGACTTTCTACAGTGGATTTGCTTTTGTATAATTTGGTGGGAGGAGGGTGATTTAAATACGAATTTAATTATTTCCAGTGGTAGGAAAGGAGCCCCTCTGTAGCTGTGTGCTGTCACTGCTGCCTGCAAAATTGCAGCTATTTATCCTCCTCAGGGTCCTGTTGCAGTCAAATTCCAGATGTCAGAGTTTGCTGGGGTTTAAAAATGATTTTAATTTTCTCAGAGGTCTGGAGAGGGTGTCAGGATTGATTTGCTGTCTGTGAACAGAGGCTTTGGTTCTGTGGCCTCTGAGCATGAAAGACAAACTCAGGGTCACTGTTTATCTCTTCAGAGGCTTTGTGAATATGGAAAACCAACTTGTCCAGATCAGTCTCCTCTTGGAAATGCTGCTTTTCCTGTAGGGACAATGGTGGGGAAAACAGGATGGGTTGGATTATCCTCATGGAATTGCTTTTGTCTGTAACAAGTGCAGGACCCTGTAGTGGTATCAACCTGAGCAAGAAATATTTTTGTTTTCAGGGCTCACAAAGAGTATTGTGCCTTTTGCAGGCAGAGAGATGGCTGTGAACCCCTGAAACATTCCAGATTTTCTCTGTTTCTGGACTGCAGGATAGGGGCAAAAATAAAATAGGAATGCTTAGATGTTGTGTGAAGTTGTTGATTGTAACGATTCCTCTGGAAAAGCTTCCTGGGAGTGACTTCTAGGGAAAATCCCAGTGTTTCCCTGGCCTCACTCTGTGTCCAGGGATGTTCAATCCAGTTGTTTCCAAGATGCTCCTCTCACTTTTGGGCTGCTCCCTGAGCCTTGATACAGATCTGCTGATTCCTGTGCCCTTCTTGTGACTTTCCCTCGGGAGCACCTGGTGATGGTTCACCTTTGCTTTGGGAAAAGTTGGGGAGTTTTCTTTGAATATGTTACACCAAAAAAAACCATTGAGGAGTGCAAAACTAGGCTAAAAGAGCAGTTACCTGAGGTGGTGGAGGTTGGGGCAGCTGAATTCCTGGTAGGGCATGGAAAAGGTGGAGAGCTATGGACTAAACAAGTCCTGACCTGGTGGTGCTGGTCATAGAGATGCTGGTGCAGAGAAAGATAATTTGGTTTCTATTGATGCTGTTGGAGGGAAGATTCCCAAACTGCAGGATTCTTAAAAAAAAATATTAATCTTAAATCTTAAAAGTTAAAGCACAGCCTCAATGTAATGAGGAATAAAAGAAGGGAGGTGCAGTGTGTCGCTATTTATGGCGTTTTGGTAATTCTGCTTCCAAAGCAGATCTTTAATTTGTACCCTGCTCGAGTTGTTGACTCTAATTTATAATCCAATAAACCTACAGATTGTTGCTCAAAGCAGGCCAGGGATATTACATCAGGCCAGACCTAATAATTTAGGAGCAGTTTATTAAGCTTAATAGCATCTAAGGTGCAATTGCTTTTATGGGCTGGCTTATCCCATGTGGCACCACCTGGTTTGTTCCAGGGTGTGTCCTGAATCCATGGCTGCAGCCTTGTCTGGTTGCTCCTGGTGGGGGAATTGTGCTGTGCAGTGGTGATCTGAGTTGTTTTCCAGCCCCTCTGCCCCATGGCAGGGCTTTGGAGCTGGATTTTCCAACCCAAACAATTCTGTGATTCTGTTTGTAAGCCCTGCTGATTCTGAGTCTGTGGCTGGTGTTTGTTGAGTTTTGGTTTGTGGAGTTTTTAGGTTTCTGTGTGGTTGGTTTGTTTCGTTTTTTGGGGTTTTTTTTTTGGTCTGTTTTGTTGTTTTTAGAGGCTTTTTTTTTTCCTGTGTGTGAGTCACAGGCCATCCTTTTGACAAGGTACTTTTGATAAGGTTTATTTGCTTTTTTTAAATACCTGCCAGCAGGAAACAGAGTTCAGCCTTCTCTGAGCTACTGTTTGATTCTGTCAGATTTATTTTATATTTCTGCACGACCTCAGGCAGCTGCCACGTCTGTCTGTGGTTTCCCACATGCATCAGCTCTGGGAGCACTGCATGTTAATAACTCAGTTTTGCACTCAGCATGGAGCACAGAGAGAAGAAAAAGACTTGGCCACAGAAATCAATCTTCCAGTTCCTCTGAAGTCCACATTTTCTGCTGGAGACCTTGTGATGCAGGGGGGTGTGTGAGGAGAAAACGTCAGGCTGTTAATGGGCAGAGCCCAAACTTCTGGACAAGATTCTCCTGGCAAAACCCCCAGAGAGCCACAAGGTCCCCCCTGAGCTTCCTTTTCTCCAGGCTGAGCCCTTTTCCAGCTCCCTCAATAGCTCCTGGGGCTCCAGCCCCTTCCCAGCTTCATTCCCTGCCCTGGACACGCTCCAAAATACGATTTTTTAATTAATTTTAATTTTTTTATGGATTATATAAGTGACCTCAAGCTCAGTCTGCTCCTGTAAATGGTCCAGATCTGTTCTCTTGGCCAAACTGGATGGTTTTGTGCCTGCTTCTGGCAACCATTCTCCTGCTGGGAATGTCAACATCCATCTTCTCCCTGTGGCTTCCTAATTTGAGGTTGGCAGAGGGGGGATATTCCACCTTTTTCCTGTCTCTGGCCTCCTGCAAGCTCAGCTGTAAATCATGTTGGCTTGTGGCCACAGACTGCTTCCAGGCTGCTGGCAGGAGATTTATTAACACTACTTTTATTAATTTTTTTTGGATTTTTTTCACTCCGGCATAGTGCAGTAATTGCTTTAGGGAGGATGTTTTGGAGGGGTGGGCCTAGGCTGGAGAAAATCAGTTCTGATATTTTTCTTTGATGGATGAAGAATTGGTAGGAAGGCTTTGCTCATCAAAGATTTGTGTGGTGGAAAAAAAAAAAAAAGTTAAGTCAGGCCTCCCTGGTTTTGACCTCTCCATCCTTTGTGTTGCTCCCAGAGCTGCTGGCCACAGCTGGGAGATGCTTTGGGAAATACCCTGTGATGAGACAGGTGAGGGACAAATCAGCCCTGTTTGGGTGTTAAATGCAGCAAGAACATGTCAAAGATCACATCCCTCAGGGAGAATGCTCCTGCTTGGCTTCAGAGCTGTTGCTTTTCCTTTTCTCCTGGCTCTTCTGAAAGCTGCAGCCTGTTTGGTGCTGGAGGAAACCCAAGGCGAGGTTCCTCTGGAGCCTGTGGGCCGAAACAG
Source organism: Hypocryptadius cinnamomeus (assembly GCA_013400635.1). Taxonomy (NCBI): domain Eukaryota; kingdom Metazoa; phylum Chordata; class Aves; order Passeriformes; family Zosteropidae; genus Hypocryptadius; species Hypocryptadius cinnamomeus. Next base: position 139,829 of record VYZP01078256.1, on the reverse strand, counting down.
CAGATGCACCTCCTACCTCTGAGCTTCCTGGGCTGCCTTTGGAGAGGAAGGAACAGAGAGTCCTTCTGCATCTCTGTGAAATACTCCTGATATTCTCTCAGCAGATCTGGAGCAGTAATAAGCAGGCTGCTGAAGAGGCTATAAAAAAATCGGAAATATGGCTTAGCACGTGCTATATTTAGAAATTCCATCAGTGCCTCTGAAACATGAGCCGTGGATAATTCAGATATTTCCTGTGGCAAAGGATTGGATTTTTTGGGGTGGGTGTCCTGCAGGCAGACAGTTGACACCCTCAAGTGAGTTTGTAAATGAGTTTTTACTTTTCCTGTGCTTTGAGTAGGCAATGCTGGCTGTATTTTCATTTTGAAAAATAAGCAGGTGTCTTATACCAAATGTGCCTTGATATAATTAGTCATAATTAAGAGCCAGGGCTGCTTTAGCTGTTGACTGAAAAACTGGGTATTTTTCTCACCAGCTGCTTCTCACTGAAGCAGTTTTGATGCTCTGAGATGCACGGAAAAAACCCAGCCCAGCCAAAGGCAGAACAAGTTCAAGGCCATTCCTCCCCAAATTCCCTTTCTCAGTGGTACAAACCCCTGCTTAGGGATTGTGATGACAAAGCTCACAGAGGTGACAGATGACTTTGCAGTGACTCTGCAGATGACTTTTCCTGCCATGGGTTTTGCTGCACGAGCAGTTTTTGCTCTTGCAGGAAGAAGGAGAGAAATGGGCTGGAAAGCTTTCTTTGCAGGGGAGGTAAAAATTAAATAACTTCAGAAAATTCAATTTTTTTTCTTTACTATGCATTTATCTTACCTTCCTTCAGGTCCAAGATGTTTGTCATTATCTGAACAGAGTAGGAAGAGAAAAATTGTTTCTGAGTGTGGTCAGCAGCCTTTAGAGCATTTTGATGTCTGTCAGGCTTCCCTTCCAAGCAGTACATTGAAAAGCTGCTTTCCTCCATGAGAAGAGAGAAGGATCATGGAATGCAGGTGTTATACCTTGGTATCACACAGGTTGTGCCTTATTTTGGGCCATACTCTGTTCCATAAGCAGGAGAGAGGTTGTGTGGTTGGGATTAAAAACCCATCCCTTTTGGGTTGGTGCTGTTGACACTCTGGGGCATGATCTATTTCTGTGCTTAGAAATATTTTTTATTAGTATCTATCCCAGATGTGATGCCAAAAGCCACGTTTTCCATTGTCTGTAAAAGCCCAGGCTGCAAACCAGTGGTGCTTTGGGAATTCTTTTCCTGCATTCTTCCCCGAGCTGGGATCTGTCTGGTCCATCCCTCTCCTGGCCACCACGGGGGCTTTATCTCACCTTGCTGAATCCACTTTGGGTTGTGCAAAGAGATGAAAGTGTGAAAAGCAGTTTGCTCATCCAAATTGTCCACGGTCACGTGGGAGAGCTGCAGGATTAGCAATTTTCCCTGGCATGTTTTGCAATCAGTGAGTGATGGAGTAGGGAAAACCTTGAGCCTTGGGTTATTTTCAGTGCCAGCTGTTTTGAACTTCCAGAAAATGCCCTCTCCAGGTTGTCCTCTGAAAGGGGAGTGGAAAGTCAGGCTGGCTGTGCTGCTGCTTATGGAGTGCAGCAAGGTGCAGTATTGTATTTGTGGAGTTCCCAGACGAAGGAAGAAATGATGAATCTGACTCCATGTTCTTAGAAGGCTAATTTATTATTTTATGGCACTATATTATATTAAAGAATACTAAACTAAACTATACTAAAGAATACAGAAAGGATACAGACAGAAGGCTAAAAGGATACTAATGAAAAACTCATGACTCTTTCCAGAGCCTCGACACACCTTGACCCTGATTGGCCATTAAGTCAAAACAATTCACATGAAACCATTGAAACAATCACCTGTCGGTAAACAATGTCCAACCACATTCCAAAGCAGCAAAACACAGGAGAAGCAAATGAGATAGTATTGTTTTCCTTTTTCTCTGAGGCTTCTCAGCTTCCCAGGAGAGAAATCCTGGGCAAAGGGATTTTTCCAGAAAATATGACTGCCACAGTGCAGGAGCAGCACTTTGGCAGATTTGTTATTTCTGTGCCACCTTCCATTGCTTTAATCAACGCACAGCTCTTGAGCAGAGCAATAATTATGCCCATTTCCACAGAGCTGAGAAGATGAGCCACATTAAAATGCCTTTTCTGGAAGTGCAGACGGTTTTGTGGTGAGGAAATGAAGTGAGTTTTCTCTCCAAAGAGCAGCCACCCGTGGTGCTGCTGTGCTTCCAAGGACACTCACTGGACACCCCAGCAGAGAGTCCTGGGCTGATCCCCCAGTGTGGGCAGCAGGGGAGGGGATTCTGCCCCTGAGCTCAGGTGAGACCCCACCTGCAGAGCTGCCCCAGCCCTGGGACACAGCAGCAGCACCTGGAGCTGCTGGAGAGAGCCCAGAGGAGGAACACGGAGCTGCTCCAGGGCTGGAGCCAGGCTGGGAGAGCTGGGGGTGCTCACCTGGAGAGGAGAAGGCTCCAGGGAGAGCTCAGAGCCCTTGCAGGGCCTGAAGGGGCTCCAGGAGAGCTGGAGAGGGACTGGGGACAAGGCCTGGAGGGACAGGACACAGGGAATGGACTCATCCATCCCCCCACTGTGTCAGTCTGGGATATTGGGCAGGAATTCCTGGCTGGGAGGGTGGGCAGACCCTGGCACAGGGTGCCCAGAGCAGCTGTGGCTGCCCCTGGATCCCTGGAAGTGTCCAAGGCCAGGTTGGACGGGGCTTGGAGCAGACTGGGCTAGTGGGAGGTGTCCCTGCCCATGGCTCATTCCATCCCAAACCATCCTGTGGTTCTATGAAGAGTTAAATTTGCTCTGGTTCTGGAAAGGTGACTCAGGAATTCCTCCCTTGGGAACTCCTCACCTCCCTGGCCATGCCTCTTGCTCAAAGCCTCCTTTGTGCTTTTGCTGCAGATGCTCCAACTTTAAATGAAGATAAATAAACCAGATTTAATAGAAAAGGGCCCCTCTTTTAGGCTTGGCACCATTCAGGGGCTGCCTTGGCCCTGGAAAGAGCAGGGAGGGGAGGGAGCAGTTCCAGGGCCTTTTTCAGCTCAGGCACTGAGGCATTTCAGGTTTTCACCACTAAGGCTCTTGCTCCTGCTTCAAACAGGATGGTAACAACTTGTTTCTCTTGTCTGCAAGTTGGCTGCTTGCCTTTCAGCCCTGGTGATGGGTACTGAGGAGAAATAGCTGCAGGGGAAGCCCTGGCTCCTGTCCAGACACGCATGGCAGGGTTGTTGTTACATAATTCAACTTTGCCATGCCAGAGTTTATAAACATCACAGAAAATGCCCACTTGCAACAGCAGTGATGTGAGTGTGATGTGTCAGAGCTGCTGGGAAGTGAGAAGGGGACCTTGTGTAAGTCAGACCTTTCACTTCTTTGCTGCAGCTTTTATTGGCCTATAAATTTTGCTTATTTTAGTCCTCGCTTTTGTGCCTCCCAGTGGTTTCTGAATAACACAAGCATTTAGACACCTACTGCTTTAGCATTTTCCTTGCTGCTGTCCTCAGCTGGAGAGCAGCTGACCCTTCAGGCAGAATTGCTCGATGATCAACCCTTGCAAATGCTTTTTTAATATGTCATTGCCTGTCACTTGTGCCACCAGTGGAGAGAGAGGAAAGAAGCTGTGTGGGTTTCCATGTGGGGAGATGTTCTGGTTTGCCTTTTGATGTTGATGCTCCTGGTTTAGCTTTGTCCTTCTGCATGTGCTGCTGTGGAGGTTCCACAGGCTGCTGTTAGTGGGTCATACCAAGCAAGGTTTTCCTAGACCCAAACTGGGTCTAATCTGGGGTTTAATCCAGAAAAAGTGGATATTGGTACCAGGAATGGCACCCACTGCCTCTTCTCCTGTCAGGATTTTGTCTTCCAGCACTGGCTGGTGATGCTCTTGCCCTTTCAACCAGCACAGAAATCCTTGGTTCATTTTTGTTTCTTTTGTGCCAAGCATCATGACAAGATAGTATTTTTTGAACTTGTCTTGCAGACATTTGCTGCCAAGGGTAAGAGGCGAGGGAAAATTTGTCCAAGGAATAAACTTACTGTCTGTTTCTTCTCCCAGTGCAATCATTTGCCCTTGGATCTATGTGACATCTATGTCAGATTATTTAGGATATTTTATAGAACATTTTACAACAGAATTCCTGTAAGCAATTCTGAAATGCAGTAGTTCTCTTTAAATAGGGATAAATATCCAGGATTTATCTCATCCACTGTTCTTCCTGTAAAGCTGTGCTTATTAAACTCATAAACACCCAAGAGGAGAGAGCTGGGGGCACATCTGAACCTGAGCTGGTCAAATGGCAAAAGCAGTTTGGGGTCAGGACAGAAATAGGATCAGTAAATGCAAAAGTGGAGCTCTTTCCCCTGGCACTGAGTGATCCATTGAGGTGCAGGGTGGTTGGGTCACAGCTTTGCTGGGCTTTTTAGAGACTGCAGTCTTTTCTAGGCCTGGTATAGGGCCCAATGTCCTATTTCCACCTGGAGCCAGAAGCTGACCATTAAGGAAACACCTTCCAAAATCCCCAGGATGTGCACAAAATGTTCCTCCTGCTGATAATTTTTTTTTCTGAGATTACTTGAATAAAATATAATACTGAGGCCATTACGTTTAAGAGCCTTCATTGGCTGTTTCCTAGGTAGATTATCAAGTCCTTTCTTTTATTGAGCCTGCTTTTATTAAAGCTGTTTTTAATCCTAACCCCCTTGCCCCAGGATGCTGGTGCTTTAATTAAAGTGAACCATCAGCTGAATGCAAGTCGACAACATCATGTGCCTTTGCCAAGGACTGTCAGGAGCCTGGGATGAGCTAGCAGGAATAACACCCTCAGGAGGCTCTGAGGATGAAATCCTCCTGCTGCTTGATGCTGATGAGAGCTCAGCAGGGATGCTGTGCCCAGCAAGGTGCCCCACTTCAGGCAAGTCTTGGACCTCAGCCACTTGGTCTCTGCAAGAACCATGGGTTGTATTTTTTTTTTTTTTTCCTTCCCTAGATGAGGCTCATCAGTAAAGACTGAAAAAAAATGTGGACCTATTTAGTCTGGAAAAATTAGCTGTCTCCCCTTGGCCTCCAAGTATTAAAGTGTTGGGTAAAATAGGAGGTAATGGTGCCTTGTTAGCATCAGGAATGGCTTGGGTTATTCCATGAGTTTGTCCAGAAGCACTGGTTATGTTGGCTGGGCAAAATCCAGTAGGTTAAAAACATGTTATCAGGAGCTGTGGGAGTAGAGTAAATCATGCTGTGGGGGGATAGACTGGGGATGCCCTCTCACTCTCTTCTGTTTCCTCATGAATCAGAGGCTCCCTCAGGGATTTTTTGTTTACCTCTGCCTTGAATGAAAGAGCAAGGACGTAATTGCTGGAAGCAGAGCTGGTCCAGGACGTGATTATTGCTGCTGAAAGTCCCCAGGGGCCTCCAACAGCCAGAGGAAGCCCTGGCTCCAGCTGTGCTGCTGTCTGAGCAGCACAGGAATTCATTCCCATCTCCATGCCATCCAGGCTTGCCAGTGCTTTTTGTGACAGATGCTGGGGATGCAGTGAAATGCTGCCTTTGTTGGGTGATGGACACCTAGAGAGAAACTGGTGCTCTGGCAGAGTCTGTGGGGAGGGAGGGGCGGGTAGGCTGGGTTATCCCTCAGTTTGCATCCCTTGATCCCTCTCCTTGCTGTTTAGGCAAGGAAAACTGTCCCACTGCTCCCAGCTTTGCAAGCCTGGGGGAAATCAGCCCTACCCTTTGTGGTTGTGTTTTTGGGGGCTGGGAGCTGGAGGTGTTTCACAAAATGTAGCAATGGTATTTTTAGAGGTTTGGCTCTCTTTTAGTTGCATCTGTTGAGCTGCAGTTCAGCTCCAGCAGCCCCAGCAGGAGCACATATTTCAGGAATATGTTCTCCGCTGCTTTCTGTGACCTGCTAAATGGAATTGTAAATGGAGCATGTCACTGCTCAGGAATCTCATTCATGGCCTTTTCTAACAAGGTGTGCAGAGAGCTATTAGCCCAGTCTTTGTAATAATCAAACAAGATGTGCCTGAGATGTGCAGTGACTTACTTTAGGAAACATCTGGTTGAGTGTTGAAGCCTCAGCAGCCACAGCAACAGGGCTTTCTTTTCTTTGCTCCTTGCTTCAGACCCATTGTCTGCCAGACCCAATTTCTTCCTTTTCTTCCCATTTCTTTAATGATTGGCAGGTGCCTCTTATGCAAGACCACAGGGGTTACCAAGGAGTAAAAAACCTCGGCAGTGTTTCTGAAGTGACCAGACTGGCTCAAATTGGTTGTGCTCCCAAATTTATCCTTCCAGTCACTCCCTCTCCTTCCTGGAGAAGGCTATAGCAACTGGGGAAAGTCCCATTCCTTATGAAATTTGAAGTACTAAGCCAAGACAGGGGGAAGGCAGAAAGTTGAGGATGAGGAGTAAAAAGCAAGAGGTAGAGGAGGAGTTCAAGCAGAGCTTTGCACCAGATGGTGACGATTGTTGGATGGAGAGAAAACAAAGCCTTCGGGCAGGTTACAAAGTCCTGTGGGAGCTACCTGATGCACTGTGGGGTCTTGCAGGCTCCTCCTGCTCCCTTGGGCTCCTGAATCTTGAGTCCAAGAGAGGGATGAAAGCCTGATCCCTCTGCAGCCTTACGTGAGGGAATTTCAGCCCTGGTGCCTCGGTTCTGCTCCGGATGTGCGTGAGGTCTGTGAGGCCAACATTTGCTACTCAAGTCTATTGATCTGCTCACTTAAATGCTTCAAATCCTTGGAGTGCAAGGTGCTTTCCATTAGTTCTGTCCCTCTGCAGTGCCAGATGGAGCTGCTGGATGTGCTTTTGGCAGTGAAGGGTGATTGCACCCTGGGCTGTAACAATGGCAATGCTGGATGTGAGTTTTCCTCTCCAGGGACACTTGAAGGAGCACATCTGAGCACTGAGGGCTCCCTATAACTGTAGAATAGACAGAAGTGAACCCACTGGGGCCACCAAACTGTTTGGAACAGGAGCCAGGAGCAGAGGAGGAGGGGCAGAGAGCTGGGGTTGTGCAGCTGGAGGTAGGAGGAGAGGATTTTGCTGCTCCCAGCAACTAAGGAGAGAATAGAGAAGGTCACAGAATCGTAATTTTTTGGTGTTGGAAGGGACCTTGAAGGTCATCCTGTTCCAACCCCCTGCCATGGCAGGGACACCTTCCACTGGACCAGGTTGCTCCAAGCCCCATCCAGCCTGGCCTGGAGAACTTGAGCCAGGATGGCCCTTGGCAAGAGGCAGTGGGCACAACCTGCATCAGGGGAAATTCCAGCTGGACAGAAGGGAAATTTCTCCCCATGAGTTGTGGTGGTGAAACCTTGGAGCAGAAGCCAGAGGAGGGTGGGAATTCAGAACAAGCCAGTGCTTTAAGTACTCTGCATTCACATACTGAGAGTTAATAAGGAAAGTTTGTCATTTCTGCTTAGGAAATAAAGTGTTCCCATTGACAAAACACTCCAGCTGACACTTGTTCTTGGTGATCCTCAGTTTGTGGTTCTCTTGGGACATGGAGTCATCTTTCATCCTCAGAGATGATTTAATAACTTGCTTGAAGATAGTGTTTTGTTTGTTTGGAAAAGGTCTGATTGGGTAATCCCAAAATGAGGAATTGCACTGTCAGTTTTCCCTTTGTATTTGCTGGATAAATGTTAGCTCTCCTCCTTTCCTCTCCAAGCTAATACTGATAAATGCCTGCAGCAAATTGATTCTTGAAAATGCCAGAAAACAGTGGAGTGCAGGCTCCTTAATAAACTCTTTGTTGGATCCAGGAGTGAATTAAAATGGTCTGAAAACACACTTGAGTGATGGTGGTGGTGCTCCAGTCTGACTCCAGCTCCTGGATTTGCTCCTGAGGTAGAGAGCTATTGTTCAGGACTGATCCCTCAAAAACCCCATTGATTTGCTAAAGGCAGGTGCCTGAGCTGGTGGATATTTATGGACACAAGGATGGGATGCACTGTAGGGAGATAAAACACTTTTTGACCTTGTTGCATTTCCAAGTTTGAAAGTGTGGTTATATTGGGTATCTCTGAATGTTGCCTGCACATAAAACTTCCAGCAGGGAGATTTACAGGATGGAGCTGGCTTTGTTGGTGTGGTCAGATCCATGTGCTGCTGTTTTCCATCTGCTTGTGCATGCCCTGCCCAATGTGCTGCCAGATTTGTGGGAGGGCTCAGGCTCCTTCCAGTTTCCTCTCAGCAGAAATTCCATCCTTAAGCCAAGATGCCCTTCAGCAAGAAATTGCTTTAAAATATTAAATTTTCTCTAAATAGCTTCTGTTTTTCAAAACTGGAGGTTTTCTGATTAAAATAAATAAAAGAAGGGGGAGAGGAGGGGGTAAGACATTGTTAAAAAGCTTCTTCCTGTTCTAGTTAGATTTTTATTTAGTTATTTCATTATTTTAATGAATGAACAGGAGGTTCACTGTGCTCAGGAGACAGAGAATGGGTAGGGTCTTCCACAGGGACTGAAAGCTGTGAATTCCCAGAGGCACTTTGGCTTGAATAAAAGCCTTCTTCCTGGTGGATGACTGGCAGCTCCAGAAACAAGAGGGTCAGCTTCCTCCTCCAGCTCTCTCCCTCTTTTCCCGTCTTTTTATTTTCTTTTTTTTTCCAGTTTTTTTTTTCCTTTTTTTTCTGCTCTTTTTTCCCTTTTCCTTTTTTTTTTTTTTTTTTTTTTTAAATAAAAATGTGCCCCAATTGCTGCACTCATCTGACTTAGACTTCTACACAACTTTGGGTTGTTTCCTCTGCCCAGTCTCAGTGGTGGCTCCTTGTAGAGTTCACAGAACCACAGAATAGTTTGAATTGGAAGAGACTTTAGGGATCCTCTTGTTCCAGCCCTTGCCATGGGCAGGGACACCTTCCACCACACCAGGTTGCTCCAAGCTGTTGATGCTCTCCAATTCTCAGTGTTTTGAAGAAAATATCTTTAAATGAGGAAGATCCATCTGCTCTGAGGTGGATCTCCTCAATTCCAAGCACCCACAACCTCCTCTCTGTGTTTAAGGTGGCATCTTTGTCTTTGGGTAGCATCTTTGTCTTTGGGTAGCATCTTTGTCTTTGGGGGGGATCTTTGGGTGGGCTCTTTGTGGGGGAATCTTTGTCTTTGGGTGGCATCTTTGTCTTTCGGTGGCATCTTTGTCTTTGGGGGGGATCTTTGTCTTTGTGGGGCATCTTTGTCTTTGGGTGGCATCTTTTTCTTTGGGTGGGATCTTTAGGTGGGTTCTGCTGTGGTTTCAGCTGCTCTGGGAGAGCTTTGGGCACAGCAGGTCTGTCGTGAGCCCGGTGCAGTCCTCACACATGGATGTGAATCCAGGAGGGAGTATAAAATCCATCTGTTGCCATCTGAGCTGTGCTGGGGTGAACTGCAGCACGCTCCAGCAGTGGCATTTGGGTTCCTTCACAGCAAAGCTCCTGTCGATGCACACACTGGAAGGGACCCAGCTTCACCCACATTGATGGAATGTGTGCTGTGAGCTCATCCCTGTGGGAATGGAGCCCTCATCCACCCAGCAGTGGCATTTCCTCAGACCCATTCCCAGTTCAAAGCAGGCTTCTCTCCTTCCAGTTCCTTCTGAAGCTCTCTGTGGGTTCTGGGGGCCAGGGAGGATGCTGGAGGCGTGAGTTTGCTTAGGAAGGGGTTCTGCTGTTTCATCCCAAGGCTGGGAGACGTAGGTGGATCTCAAGGATGCTAATCCTGCTTGGGATGAGCTGACAAGGACTCCAGCAAGCAGCACAGGTGCAGGATGGCATTTCAGGGCTGCTGTCAACTGAGGTGACTCCAGCAGCTTCGCTGGAGCAAAATCCTTCTGCTCTGCTGGCTCCATGGGCTGTCAGGGAATCAGCTGGCTCTGGCCTTGCATTTTCTTGGCTTCCATGGAGCAGACCTTGAGCCAAGAGTGCTGTACTGCCCCTGCTTCCCAGCTGGGTCCAGAGGAAGTGTGAGGGGGCAGCTGAGCTCGTGGTGCAGCATTTCAGCAACCCTGGGGACTGTATGTGGTAAAAATAAGGAATTTAATATGCTTTCACATGTTGAACCCTCTGTTTTGCCTGAAGGCCTCAGGCAGGGTTTGGGACAGACTTCTTAATTATGTAATTTAAATCAATGTTAATTATAAATATATTGAATTTATTTATATATCCTATCACTATATAAATATTAATTATATTACTCTTAATATATAATATGAAGAATATTAATCATATGGTTGATCTTGATGATTATAAAGTTCTTTTCCAGCCTTTCTAATTCTATGATTAACAGAATTAACCTCAGGAAGAGAGGCACATGTAAATGCAGTGATAACCACTTCAGATCAATGCAGTCTTACCCTGGGCAGTCTTGATTTTTAAGATCTTAAGTGTTGATTGTCTGTTCTAAGTTCACATCACACTCTGAATCTTGATACAGTGCTGATCTGCTTTTTGGGAGGAAAATGGGCAGTTTAGGTAGCCTGGATTTCCTGGTGAAAGGATTTCTTTAGTTCACAAATGGTAGCATGCTGGGAGGTGTCTCCTGGCATATGTGTGATCATCTGGAATGAAATAGGTGAGAAATTCCTGCTTCTAATATAGAATTGAGAAAGTCCTTGTAGGAGGAGTTGGTGGGAGTGTGTGTATAGTTAAACCTCATAACATCTCCTACAGAGCCTACAATAAATAAAATAAACTTCCTGAGCCTCTCTGCTTTCCTGTGCCACTGCAGTAAATAATGCTTTGTCTGGCTTGGGGAGTTGCAGCAAAAGAGACTGGCAGAGCCTTCAATTAACCAAAACTAATCCCTAAATTGGAAAATCTGTCCCCTGTGATACAAATTTCAGTGCTGTTTTAAACAAGATTAAATTTTCAAGCAGAGGAGTGGGTAAAATCCATGAGCCAGCATCACAGATGAATCAAACATTGGCTTTTCTGCAGCAAATTCCTTTAATATGTGGATTGGGTTTTTTCCCCCCAAACCCCCTAACCTGGAGCTGTTTTCACTCCCACCTGGCATGGGGTAGGGATTGGGGATGTGCAAAAGTGGTGGAGAATGTGTGGTATACACTGATTTGTATATTTATTTGTTATTAAGGAGTCTGTAATTTTAATGAAAATTTAAAAATCTGGCATTCTACAACTTGGTAGAGCGTCTCTGTCTTCATTAATTTCCTTTTGGAGCCCTTCTCACTGTGTCTGTAGATCACTGAATCAGAGAATGGTTGGAAGGGACCTTAAAGATCAAATATTCTGTGTTTTTTCTGGAAGCCCACTGAGAAATGTGCCTGAAGTCACTGAAGGATGCCTTGAGACAGAAGAATTTGCCTGGGTTTTCATGAAACCAGCAAGGCATGGCAAGGGCACCCTCAAGGACAGACCCAAAATAGCTTCTGGAGAGCTTGCCACAAGCTCTGCTGCTTGCATGTAAATAAGGGGGAGGGAATTATCTTTATATGTACAGGGGAAAAAGCTCAAAGGTTTTAAAATGTTTTCCTTGGCTTGTTTATCAAATCAGTGTCATCCAGTGCATGAATATCAGCAAAGCTCAGCCCAGAGTGACCTTTAAAGAGCTGGAGGGTGGGATGTTTGTAGAAATGTTGGTCTTTGGCATAAAAGGTACCTAAAAAACCCCAAATATATGTGGGAATATAACCCATATTTAACTTATATGTGCAAGGAGGTGTTAGACTCAAATGGAGAGGGAGACAGAAAATCCCAACAAACAGTGGGGAAATTGAGGTTTGAGATCTTGAGGATGTGCAGACTGCAAGGCATCCAGAAGGAGGGGAATGGTTTGGGTTGGAAAGGACCTTAAAGCCATCCAGTGCCACCCCACCATGGGCAGGGACACATTCCACCATCCCAGGCTGCTCCAAGCCCTGTCCAGCCTTTGGAACACGTCCAGCGGCAGCCATGGCTTCTCTGGGCAAAACTGGATGTCTTGATTTGGGTTACACAGCCAAGAATTTGGAATTTCTAGCAGAAAACATCATTTTTGGCACAGCAAAAATGAAATAATTCCAACCCTTTTTATTGCTTTATTTTGGCTTTTGGTTTTTTTTTTTTTTTTCTATGATGGGGGATACAAGGAAGAGCTCTATCACAGGATTGGTATCCAGGGTGATGCATAATAAAAAATAGTCACAGTTAAAAATAATTATAAAATTAAATTCACAGTTAAGTAGCTAAGCCCAGCCCTTAGCATGTAAATGTAGGCAAAACCTAGTAGTTTTTAGTGTTTCTGTTGTCACTGTATTGGTTGCATTGTTTTGCATAATTAAAAAGCCAGGAGAGTTCACCAGAGAAAAGAGCATTTTTCAAAAAAATCGATGTGTGCTCAGGGTCTGGAAGGGAATTATAGTGGCAGAGTTGCTCATAGTCTTTTCCAGTCTTCATCCTTCCTTGCTCATTGTGGGACGAGAGGAGTTGTTGGAATATTTTCCCTGCAGAATTTATTTCAGTGTTTTCCCTGTTGAAATGAAAGCACGTGTGGACTGTTTAAGGCCAAGGAGGAAAAACCAACCAGGAGCCCATGGAAATGGTGCTGGTGGGAGGCAGTTTGAAGACACTGATTGATGTCCTTGTGGTTTGGGATTTTACCCATGGTATTGGAGCAGGGACACTGAACAGATTTATTTGAGGGATTTCTTTTGTGTGTGTGTGTGTGTTGAGTAGAATTTGAAATGCTCCTGCACGCTGAATGTTGGTGCTGGTGTGGTCTGTTTGCAAAACACTTGAAATATGTGGTGGTGGTGGGAGGAATAAATGGTGGGGATGGGTGGTTTGGCTCTGCAGGATCTGAGCACCTCAGGGGAAGGAATAAGGAGTAGGAACATCCCTAATCTGCTGTGTAATCTTCACCATGTGATAGCTACTCATTTAGGCTAAGCCCAAGGGAGGGGAAGATGCATGAGAATGGAAAAGTTAATTAAACAATTGCCTCAAAAAAAAAAACAAAACCCCAACCCAAAAAACAACCACCTAGACAACCATCAACAAAAAACCCTCACCAAACAAAACCCCAGCTCCACATCTGGAAATGTCCCCTCTTCCTTGACAGCTGGAGAAATGCTCTTCCAGCCCTCCATAAGATGAATCTACATAAATGAGCCCTCTGCCCAGACCTGGGGAAATTTGGGGCATTTCCAAATTTGCCTTTGGAAATGCCTCTTTACTCCACTGGGTGTCCACAGCTGGGACCAAATGGGATCCTATTGACACCGACTTCTCTTTTCCTCCACAGTGGGAGCGCCTCTGGTTCCTCATCCTCACCTCATCCTTCTTCCTCACCCTGGTCTGGTTTTACTTCTGGTGGGAAGTTCACAATGACTACAATGAAATCAACTGGTGAGTAGAGCTTCCCTCAGGAAATTTGGGTTTTGGCCATCATGCACCTGCTTGACACAGGTTTGAATTCATCTGGATCCTTTGGATGGAACTGTAACGATGAGAAAGGGAAAATGGGGTGGGAAGTGGGGCTCAAGGAGAGCTGCTTCTGCCTGATCTGTGTGTAGATGTAACGTGGCCTCACGTCTCCACTTCATGGCTGGGTTTTTGTTTGTTTATCTTGATGGTTGGCTGGATTTGAAAGTGACTGAGCAATTTGGCTGCAGCTATTCCACAAAATATCCATGGCAAAAATTCAGCCTGAAGCACATGGGTGTGGAAAATATTACACAAACTTGGAAGGAGCTGAAAAGGAGCTTTGCAGTGGGATGTGCTGGAATTTAGGGTGTTGCCAGCTGCCTCCAGTGCTGGAAATTATTCTCCCTTTTATTATCGGCAGCATCTTAAAACATTTTGACAGCACCTTGGGCTATATTCTAACCAAACTGCTTTGACATCATCTTCTTGTCAAACATAAGATGTAAAGTGTGTTTTAAAGCACAGTGGGGAGCTGATCCCTTAAGTAAATCATCTGCTTTAGATGCTGGAGCTGTGTGAGGCAGAGTGTTTACCAACATGGTGATGTGAGCTGGCTCCTCCCAGGAGAAAATGGGTTTTTTCTCTTTGCTCACACCCACACTGTGTGAAGTGAAACCATTACCATGGCTCTGGATTATTTGTAACAGCAGCATGATAAAAATGCCTTTTTTAAAGTGGTATTTTGGAACCCTTCTCTTCTTCAGTTTGTACCCTCTGTAAAGGATGTGATTGCTTCAGTGTAAAACCAGCTCTGTCTGAGCTCAGAGTTGTGAGAGGGCTAAAAACATTCCTTCAGAAATGAAGGAAAGCCCTGGGAATGCTGGGAATGGGCACTGCAGCTGCAGTGCTGCCAAGGTTTGGGTCCCCAGATGTTCTTGCAGGAATGGGGGGAGATGTGCAGGTCTGCTCTGGGTGCAAGACGCATTTGGGATTTAACACATCCAGATGTCACCTGCAGCCCAAAGCCCTGTCCCTGCCATACAACCCAGGGTGCTGGAAACACATCCATTGGGAAAGGATTCCCTCTTGTGCAGCACAGGTCTGGAAGAGGCTCTCTGGATGGAAAACACCATTTCAGGCACTGCCACTCAGTGCTGGGAATGGGTCAGTGCTTTGTGTGTGCTGTAACCCAGTTAGATCCCTGCTCCACACACCACCAGAGGTCGAGCAGGGTTTCTGGAAAACAGCTGTGGAGAGGCTGGGGAGGAGGAGGAGAACACAGGGTGAGGTTTTAATTACAGCCATGCCAGTTCCAGGCAAGGGGGAGAAATAATTTCCATTGGGTCCGTGCAGGCTGAGCCTGGCCCTTCCCTTCCAGCACAGCTGCATGGGCTCTGTGAAAACAGAGCAGTTTGGGGCCAGACAGGGTGTGAAGGACTTGAAAGCATCATTTTATTCCCAGCAGGGCTGTGAACCTGTTGCTGATGAGGCACAAGTGAGGTCCTGGTGTTTAGAAACAGCATCTTTGCTGTTCCTCTATCGTTGTCACTTCTGGGTGGTGTTTTTGGACAAGATTTCTTTGCTACTTGTCCTGTTGCCTTCCTCGCTGCTCCACTGATTTCTTGGCAAGCTGGGAGCTCCTCCAGAGGAGAGGAAGGGCTCTTTGGGGCATGGCACACTGAGCTGCTGCCAGGGCCTTCCAGAGGAGCTGGGAGAAGGAGTTGCTGTGATATTGGTGTGAGGAGCTGCTGAGCTCCTTCCTGCCCTCCAGAGCTCATCCCTGGCATCCTTGCTCCGGTCACCTTCAGCCTGTCCCACCAGGTGGAGAGGGACTGGAGAAGACTTCTTCCTTCCCTGGGACTTGTTCCAGCTCTGCACCATCCTCTAGGAGATTTTTCAACCCAAACCTCTGAGGATTTTTTCACTCTGCCACCCTTGAGGAGATTTTTAATCTTTTTACCTGTGTGTCAGACAGCTTGGGCAGCAGCTAGGTCATTTCAACTTGCAAGGACCAAAGGGCTATTCTGGTTCTGGGATTGAAATGCGTTTTAGACAGACAAGGCAAAATTGTGGGCGAGCATGTATTGCTTCAGGCTTGTAACATTGAGGTCCTTGTTAGTGAACGTGCTTTGTGCCTCTTAAGTAATTTTTTTCTTTTTTAATTTACTGCTTTTGGCATTTCCCTTTCTGGTGTCTACACTTGATTGCATTACAGTTCAGATCTGCACTGTCTGAGGTGTGTACTGCTGGCTCAGGCAGGCTGTGGGGATGCTCTAATTTGTGAACCTGCCTGTGTTCCCCCTGGAGCAGGACCATAAATGCAAGTCTGTGTAGCAAATGTTTTCCTCCTTGGTTCTGGAGAAAGCTCATCTGCTTCGTAGCTACCGTGGAGACAGCAGTTTAAAACAATCATTTGCACATCAAGTGAAGGCCTGGTGCTCTCAGAGGGGCATTGAAGGGACATCAGAGCAAAAGCTTAAATGGACTGAGAGCTAAGGAAGCTCTGGGTGGTGGCATCAGCACAGACTTCAGAGGAGCCCTCTTTCCTTTCTTCCCTCTTTTTTCCTAACAGCACGTCTGGATCCCTGCAGATCCCTGGGTTTGTGCTCTTTGACTCCCTGAGCAGAGCCTGGACCTGGGCCATGCCTGTTGAGCCCAAGGATTTGCTTTCCAAGTCCCACAGGGGAGCTTTACTCCTGAACAGAATTAGAATCAGAGAATATCCTGAATTATATCGTGGAGTCCAGCTCCTAGCTCTGCACAGGACAGCCCCAAAAACCACCCCAGAATTTGTCCAAACTGACCAGAGGGTCTGGCTGATGAATGATGCTAGATTTGAGTGCTGGGGAGGAGATTGAGTCTTTGACCAGCATTTATATAATGCAGCATTTCTGTCTGTGACCAAAAAAAAACCAAAATAACCGAGAGGCAAAAAAAAAAAAAAAAAAAAGAACCCAGCCAGTTCATTGATTGAGCTGATTCCACCCCAGAACCATCCTGTCCTTGCTGTGCCAAAGGGTTTGCATGGAGATACTGTCAACGCTGATCCAAGCCAATTTAGGGATGTTGTTTTGGTTTTGGCTCTTTTTCCTAAAAATCCAGAGGAAAAATTTGAATCCAGGTCAGGTCTGAACTGTCAGAAGCTGCAAGAAGGGTTCTGGGGTTTCTCTGCCTCCCTCTATCCAGTTAATTTCCATAAGGGATTAAAGCACTGGATTGCCACTTGTGCTTTTGCTGCCTATCTCTTTTCTGGAAAGATCTGTTTTCTAAAGTCTTGTCTAGCTGTTCTGGTGTTGAATCCCTTCTTAATCTGTCCTTCCCACTTCTCCTCCAGGTTTTTATATAACCGAATGGGATATTGGAGTGACTGGTCCATTCCAATCCTTGTAACAACTGCTGCTGGCTTTACCTACATTACAATGTTACTGGTGAGTACAGTGAAATCCCATTTCTTAGAGCTTTGTGTGTTGCCTTTTAAAAGGCCACAAGCTCCTCAGGCCATCTGAAAGTTGAGTTTTCTCTCAGAAGTGATTTCTCTCTCATTTTCTTTCTCTTAGCCTGAAGTTGCATAAAATCAAAAGTGATAAATTGATGGTCTTTGAGCTCAGATGCTCAAAAGTAAAAGACACCCTCAGAGGAGGAATACAGTTTTGTTTCCCATGGTATGGCCCAGTTTGCATTTCTGGGCACAAATGGCAGTAGTTCCCCTTGGTCCCAGGGTGCTGGGACCTTCAGGGAGGTGTCCATCCAGGTGGCACTGCTTCCTGCAGCCCCAGGAGCTGTGAGCCAGACTCTGAGCTCCCTGCCCTTTGGAGGGCAAAGCTTTTTCCTCCACATCCTTGGCTTTGGAGAGGATCTGCTGGCCCATCCTGCCTCCACTCCTGCTGGCTCATGTGGCTGTCCCCTCGGTTGGTGACATGACCCTGCATGCTCAAACACTTCAGGGTGATGATGTGTCTCTGTCTGACTCTCTGTTTGTCCCTCCCAGATCCTGGCACTGTGTCACATAGCTGTGGGACAGCAGATGAACCTGCACTGGCTGCACAAGGTAAATCTCAGCTCCAAGGGGAGCAGGATCTCAGGAATGCTGGAGCCTGAGGAGCAGGCTGGGGGTGGCACTTCTGTCACTGTGTCCTTGGGAAGAGCATGAAATGCCTGTGGTGCATGTGTGGCCTCATGAGCAAACTGCTCAGGAGAGACCATCAGAGCCTGGGGGCAGAGAATTTGGTGAAATGTTTTTGGCCCTTGCTGGTAGATAGGCCACCTGTGGAGATGGAGAAACACCAGTGCTTAGAGCAGCACTGATTAGACTGATTCTGTCCCAGCTCAGGTGCTCCAGGAACCTCTCTGGGGCTCCTTTCTGTGCTGAAGCCAGTCCTGGAGCGGGGCTGAGCAGAGGTGAAGCTGTTCAGAGTGTGCTTGGAGGAACCAGCTGGGAAAGCCTTGGGAGAAGATGATGTAGGTGTTGAAGCTGAGGGTGTGCAGGGTGAGGTTTGCTGAGCCTCAGGGGATTTTTGTGTGAAGCAAATTGAGAAACACTGCTGGGAAACACAAGGAAAGATATTTGGAGCACAGAAAGGGAGGGGAAGGGTGTGCAGGGAGAGAAAATGGGCTGGCAAGATCCCATTGTAGCTGGCAGACTGCTAACTGGAAATGAAGGGACCAGTCCTGGCTACCCATCTCCTGAAATTCTGCATGTGATGTAGGATCAGAGCTTGAATCTCCCAGGACAGGGAGAGCAGCCACTTCCCCACCCTGCCTTTTTCTTTTCATTTTTTCCTTTCCCTTAGAGATGATAGAAGCTGTGCTTCCTCAGGGGAAGAGGATGCAATCAGAGAGAGGGGGAAGGGACTGACTGACTGTTGCTGCAAAATAAATTATCAATTCTTGAGTCTGACATATGTTTCTTCATCAGGGAAAATGGTATTTTTCAGATTTGTTGGTGGACTTAGATGAGTAAGTCCAGAAGAGGGATGTGTTGGTGATCAGTTCCACCCTCTGGACTCCCACCCTTCCTCCCCTTCTTCCAAGGAGACCCCTTCTCCTCACAGCTCAGATGTGTGGCTCTGTCTCTTCCCTTCCCCACACCTCCCTCAGCTTCCTTAGGAGGTTGAGATACAAAGCTGGAACAAGTTAATATTTTCTCGGAACTGTACTGAATTAACTTCAAATATCGATTAAAATGTGTGGGAAAGGCTGGTGTGGGCAAAGCACACAACTCCTTCCAATTTTCTCCTGTAATTCTGTGCAGAGGGTTGTAAGCCAAGGGGAAGATGAGTGTGAGGGGAGGAGAAGAAGCAATAAATTGGAGCTGATGGGAGGAGTGCAGATTTGTGTCCTGACAGCTCTGTGCCACACTGGATGGCCACACCAAGGGGAATTAGGGCCCTAGAAAGAGAAATCCTGTTTACATGTACCAAAGTGATTCTGTAAATGTTGGCAATGTGGGATTTTATTTGCTGGTCTGAGGTATTGAACCTGACATTGGCCTGGAGGAGCCCTGTGCACCCGACGTGATCCGTTCATTTCTGGGGATCAGTTTTCTGCCAAGTCTCCCCTGCAGATTTTGGATCTGCAGCAGCATCCTTTGGCTCTGGCAGAACAGCAGAGGCTGAATACCAGACACAGGCAGAGAGTGGGGAATTATTTTTAGACAGACAGCCCAGATTTTCAGTCTTTGCAGCTGGAGTTATTTCCGTGGCACTTTTCCATGGTTTGAACTTTTTGCCTTCATCACAGAGGTCGCGTTTTCCTTTTGACTGCTTTGCTCACACCTCTGAGTGCTTCCACGTGGGAGGGAGGCTGGGGGAGGTCCTGGTGGGCTGAGGTCTGTCACCTCAATGCCACCACTGTCCCTTCCCCAGCCCCAGTATCAGTTCTAACATGACAGCACATGACCCAACCTCCTTCCCCGTGAGTCTTTTTTCAGACCTTTTATCACATGCAAAGCTTTTCTCTCTCCATTTCCCAACCTGTAATATATATCCCAATCTAATTTTTATAATAACCACAGTCCCCAGCCTGTAAATACCCCCTGGTTTCTTGCAGATTGGCCTGGTGACAACCTTGATAACTACTGTGGTGACCATGTCATCGATAGCACAGCTTTGGGATGACGAGTGGGAGATGGTATTTATTTCATTGCAGGTAAGTTGTCTGCAAGGATGCTTCCCTGGGGGAGGAGAGGGGCCAGTGCAGCTGAATTCCCTGGGATTTATGTATTTCTGTAGGATAAAACTCTGTCTTGGTGGTTGTCACAGCCCAAATTGAAATCTTGGCAATGAGAAAATCGTTTTGAGGAAAACTTGTGGTGTCTTGCAGGGCTAGAGCAGTATGAAAGGAAAATACCTACAGACTTAATTTCTTGCAGATCTGCTCTCTGTTCCTTTTTTCCCCTCTTCCTCAAAGAAAGAAGTCCAAAAATATTTTGCCCATTAAGAGGTGCTTGCGTCTGCTGACGTGTATTTGGGAGTATGCAAATCTATGCAAATACAGGGGGTGGAAATGGCATTCACACAAGTGACTAACATTTCTCAGAAATGCTTTATTTTATTGGGGTATTTTTAAGATTTAGGCAGGGAATTGGAGAGCAGAAACACGACTCAGATGATACATCTCCAGCTTTGTGTCATGGTGCTGCACCCTGCTGATACAGCCCAGTGTGTTCAGAGAATTGCAGAAGAGTTTGGGTGGGAAGGGACCTTAAACTCCATCCAGTGCCACCCCCTTCTGTGGGCAGGGACACCTTCCACTAGCCCCAGGCTGCTCCAAGCCCTCTCCAGTCTGACCTTGGATCCAGGGGCAGCCACAGCTTCTCTGAGCACCCTGTGCCAGGGCCTCACCACCCTCATCCTGAATTTTTTTAGTCTGAACCTAGACATTTCAGTTTAAAACCATTCCCTCACGTCCTACTGCAGCTGATCCTAATAAAGTCTATCCACATTTTCTTACACTTTAAGTTCTAAAAGGCCACCGTAAGTTGTCCCTGGAGCCTTTTNCCCTTGTTTCTCATTTTTCCTTTTCCTTTTTTATTTTGATTATTTTAATAAGCCAGGAAGCTGTTTTCCTTCTATCTTTCTGTTCCTGGATTGTTTTGTTTGTTTTTAAGAAAAAACAGTGTTATTTCTTGATCTTAAGATTATTTCAGACTCATTTGACTCATGGAATTTATCTTACCTGGAAGAGTTTACAGGCTTTTTGGTGCAGACATGGTGGTTTAGAAATAAAAGAAAAAAAAAACCCAAGATATCTGTGAGAACCTACAGTCACTTTTAATGGAAAATAGGATTTTAATATTTTGGAAACAGCTGCAGACCTTGGTGCAAGCCTATTCTTGCCATTTCTTTGTGGCATTTCAGCTTTTTTTTTTTTTTTCTGAGCAAATTTTTATGGGGGTTGGTGTTTGGGTGCTCTTGGGTGAGGATCCCATTCTGTGTCTGCCTGCAGGTTTGGGTGCTGGTGACACCTTTAAGGTGCAGGACACAGCCTGAGGTCCCTTAGCAAGGTGTCACTGAGTTCCTGGAGTGCTCCCTGAGTGATGGAGGAAAAAATCCCTGGCAGAGTTCCTGGAGTTACTTTGTGCCTTGTGGGAACATGTGTGAATGAGGCTATTAGATGCTGGAAGCAAAAAGGAGCCTATTTATGAGTGAAACCAGATCAGCTGTGGCCAGGAGCTGAGCTGGGCCTAAAAATAAAAAAACCACTGCCTTCTCTGTCTTGCATCCATTGCAAATATTTGTTTTAAGGGGTTTGGTTGAGGTTTTTTTTTTTTTTTT
>VYZP01078256.1:70818-117489 GCA_013400635.1 Hypocryptadius cinnamomeus | reverse complement strand
GGTTGAGGTTTTTTTTTTTTTTTTGAGGGGGGTGGATTTTGTGTGGGTTTTGGGGGTTTTTTTGGGTTTTTTGGTTTGTTTTTTTGTTTGGGTTTTTTTGGGGGTTTTTTTTGAGGTTATCCCTTGAGTTCCAAAGCCTTCATGAGTTTGCAAAATAAATAATAATTTTTTTTTTTAATTTTAAAAATCAAGTTTCCTGCTGCAACATCTGTGGTTTCAAGTGGCTCCAGATATTTTAGGACTACAGAGGTGCCTGTTGTTTTTTAGAAGGAGGACACACATCTGTGGAGCACAGAGGGTGATTCTGTTGCTCTGTCAGCACCTTCCAGAGATTCCCAGGGAGTGGGAAATCCGTGATAAATGGAATTTGGGTGGCTGATGAGTGGCATGGGAGGCAGTACTGCTCATCTGGCCCCAAGCACTGCAGCTCTGTCACAGCCCAGGGATTTATTTAAACATCTCCAGCTTGCTCAGTAAAACATTACTGCATTTTTCTGGTCCAAATCTCAAGGCAGAGGCAGCTGAAGTGGTTTTGCCCTGGCTGAATTGGCTGGTGCTGGTGAAGCACCAATATAAACTTTAAATGCACTGAGGTGGTGCCATGGCTTATTTTTAGCTGTGTGTGACTGGTGAATTATTTCTCTTGTCAGGCAGGGCAAAATTTGGTGCTGTCCCACCCAAAGCGTGGAAATGCCAACAACGTTTTGAGCTACATTTCTGGAGGTTGAAGCAATTCACTTGACTTATTGTTTCCCCAATACAAAATTAAGTGAAAACCTCCTTCAGGACTTGATTTTTTTTTTTTTTTTAATGTTTTTCCCTGAAGACAGAGCTCTGCTCTCACACTTCAGGCACTGGCAGTAGATCAGCCTCGCCAGAGGAGTCCTGCCTTTGCTCCTGTGATGTGAGGAGGTCAGGGCCAGCCTTTTCACCATCTCTCTGTCTCTCTCTCTGCACCCCAGCCTCCCAGATGCTGATGTTCACTGCGTACCTGGCGGTTGTAGTTGCACTTTACCTCGTCCCCCTGGCCATCTCCTCCCCCTGCATCATGGAGAAGAAGGCCCTGGGAGCCAAGCCAGCCATCCTGGGGCACCGTGGGGCTCCCATGGTGAGTAGTGACCCTGTGCTGCTGGGGCTGGCACTCTCCAGGGCCTGGGTACAACAAATACAGCCTGGAGGCACTCCTGCTGCCTGGGATTGCTGTGGAAATAAAGCAGGGCTTGAGCCCAGAGTCAAGTGACACCCCAGATGTTTGAGGTGCAAACAAAAGGGCAATTCAGGCTGGTTTGTGCCACTGCATTCTTTTGGCTGCTGGTTTTCACAGAATTGTGGAATCCTTCCCTTCATCTTCTCTTCCATCCTCATTCTCTTCCCAAACATTGTCACCATCTGTTTGGGGTGGCTTTTTTTTCTTCAGGCTTCTAAAGAGCTTTGGTTTGTGCTGCTTTGTGCAGGTGAAATCAAGAAGCACTTGCTTTGCTGCACAGCTTCTTTTTCATATTAAAAATAAGAGCAGTTAACCTGGCTGCTGGCCTGATTGATAGCAGCAAACCCTCACAAGGAGCATCTTCTGCCAGAGCAGGGGAAGGGCTTGTCTGGGAAATAAATCTGTGTCAGGTCAGGTCCTCCTTCATTAAATCAAGCTTCAGCTTTCTTGTGTGGGCAGTACAATAATGAGGTCTCATCTCCTGCATCTAGTTATTAAATCCCTAATGGCTTTTGCTTATGAGTTTATCCTCTTGTCCATTGTAGGGTTGTTTCAGGGTTTTTTCTGGTTTGTCTTGTGCTTTTTCACTATTTTTCAGTCAGGTTGAGGAGTTTACTGAAAATTTGGGTCACAGAATCCCAGAATGGTTTGGATGGGAAGGGACCTTGAAGACCATCGAGTTCTGAGCCCCTGTCATGGGCAGGGTTAGTTATGGATGCTCTCTAAAATATGGGAATTAAAAGACATGCTTTATTTTATGTTTTAAACAGAACTCTTATTGCATTGGAGTGTTACTCACCTGGCATGATGGGACACTAATGCTGAAATCCAATGGACTGGCAGATCCCACACTAAGCCCCACACTGGGAACTTCCAAAGGGCATTGTTTTACACAAAAGAAAATTTCATTTCTTAGGTACCACTTTAATCCTACCTTGTGGGGTTTTTTGGTCCAGTTCGTGGCTCACAAGGACATTAACACCGGAGAGATAAAGAGGAAAAAAAAAAAAAAAATTAATTAAAGTGATGGCCATATTTCCAAAAGGACAAGAAAACTCCCTTAAATCTTGTTGATGAAACAAAAGATCAGATCCTTTAGTGCATAATCACAGAATCCCAGAATGGCTTGGGCTGAAAGGGACCTTCAAAACCACCTTGTTCCAACTCCTTGCCATGGCCAGGAACACTTTCCCCTAGACCAGCCAGAGGTTTGTAGTGGCTGCAATTAGTTTGGAATAAAATTTGGTTCTTCTGTCCAGGCTTCTTCATTAACCTCCCCAACAAATGATGCCATGAGTTTCTTTTTTAAGGCCTGGCTAATTAAGGGAAAAACACAAATGAGGTGATGTCCAGCTGCAGCCAGGTTGTGCTGCTCTAACACAGTTTCATAATCTTCTTTAAGGAAGGTCCGCAAAGCTCCTGTCTCTGTTTGAATGCATTTGCAATGGATTTCTAAGTACAAAAATAACCAAAATTAGTTCATTTGCTGTAATTTTCTTGAAATTGCTTGCTGTGTCTCTGCAGCAGGAAGAAATGAATAGTAGCCTGATTTTTGCAGGGGATGAGGAGGAAGAGCTTCTAGAAATCCTGAGCTGAGTCTGTGTGGCTCTCAGTACCTGGGCACGGTTATGAAAGAGAGGAGGTTTGGAAGTCATTGCTTTGTGCCCCAAGGTTTCTTTCCCTTAAGAAATTGGTTGTATCCCTTGTTAAAAACCTGGATTTAGGTTTTAGACATAGCAAGCCTGAATACATTGTACCAAGCAGGTATGCCTTTGAAAAACCTGGAGAGATACAGAGAGAAATACAAGCAGAAAGATTGTGCTTTTTTTTTTTTTTTTTAGTTACTGCAGTTTGGCTGTAAAGCTCTTTATAAAAAAAAACAAATCTCAGCAATTAATTCCTGTAACAGCAGCTGCCCCACTTAGATGCATCTTTGCCTTAAACATGCTTAATTTGGGGCTTCAGCCCCCTCCTTCTTGGAGGAATAGACAGGCTGGAAGGATGGAAATGCCTGTGTCTCAGATTTTCCTTTCTCACCAAAACCCCTCACATCTCAGGATTTATAAACCCTTGGTACAGAACAATCCTGCCTCCAGAGTGGTGCCATCTCTGGGGATTGGCAGCCTCTGATCTTGGTGGAAAAGGTTAAATTTGCTTTCCTGGCTTTCTGGTTGATGTTTGCTGAGTTATGTCAGGGGTGTCACAGTGGTTTGTGCAGAGGGCAGGTTTGGATGGACTCCCTGGGAGAGGCAATTATTTGTGTCAGGGTGACAGCCTGGGGACTCCCATCTGCTCACAAATGGGATCTGTCTTTGCCTGGAGGGCTCTAATCACAGGCTCACAGGATGGTTTGGGTTGGAATGGACCTGGAAGCTCATCTCATTCCTCTGCTCTGGAATGGGCAGGGACACCTTCCTTACCCCAGGCTGCTCCAAGCCCTGTCCATCCTGGTCTTGGAGCTGCCAGGGATCCAGAGGCAGCCACAGCTTCTCTGGGCATCCTGTGCCAGGGCCTGCCCACCCTCCCAGGGAACAATTCCTTCCTAAAATCCCATCTAACCCTGCCCTCTGGCAGTGGGAAGCCATTCCCTGTGTCCTGTCTGTGTATAATGTGCTCTCCTTTTTTCCAACCCCCCTTTAAGTACTGCAAGGCTGCAGTGAGGTCTCCTCAGAGCCCCTTTAGGCGCTGAGATTTCCCCAGAGCCTTCTCTTCTCCACGCTGAACAAGCCCTGCTCTCCCAGCCTGCTTTGGAGGAGAGGTTTTTCTGGGAGGGTGGCTGCAAAAGCAAACATTGAAGTGTAGGGAGAGGATCACCTTACAGGGTTACCCTGCAGAAACCTGGGCTGCTTGGGAAGCCGGTGACAGCAACCCAAGGTGATGGGAGCCAGTGTGGCTGGGATTGTCCAGCTCCTTGTGGCTGCTGCTCTCTGCTGACAGCTCTGGGAATGTTTGCAGAGCTCTGAAATCCACCTTGGCTGACCCAGCTGGGCGCTGGGGGTGTCGCCTCTGTCCTGGCCTAAACAAGTCTGGCTTTGGCTGGGAGCTGCTTTAGGGAGATAATGTGGTTCTGTGCTGCCTTTGTTGAGCAAACAGAAAAATGAACTTGTGCTGATGTGGGGCTGGAGCCAGAGGAACCTCGTGCTGAGATACCGGAGCTGGGTGGAGCTTCGGGCTGACATTTGCTCTCGTTATTTTACCCCAAAGCTTTGCTGACCTGAGCCTGTGAAGTGATCAGAAAACAATTGTCTCTTACAGCCACTCTAAGTGCTTAAGCCAGTTTTTATACTTATTTTCATTATTTTATTATTACATCTTGCTTGCATGGTGCAATTGGGCCTTTGCTGTTAATTATTCCCCTTTGCAGTAAATCATGGATTGTGTCCTGATGGAACTGATCCTGGTGGTGGAAAAACAGGATGTTACAGGATGTTTTCTAAACCTGGAAAAAAAAAAAAAGGGAAAAAAGTAATTTATTTTTCAAAAATAACTTTATTTTTATGTTATTCAGTGCAGAAAACCTGCCAGGCTTTCCTTCTGTAGTTGTCAATATTTTTTTTTTCTGGTCTTCCTGTTGTTTCATGGGTGTTTGGGGAGTAGCTACACTGTACTGCTTTTGTAGAACAGCAAAGTATCTGTCTTCACAGAATTTTTATTTTAAGCAAACCCTAAGTCTGTTACCATCTGCTCCATTCAACAGGGAGGAAATTTCAAATAAAATCTGAGTCCTTTTCTCTGATAGCCACAGGGAGAAATTTTCTAGACTTAAGGCAATTTTTTAAATTGTTGGTAAAACTAACTAGAACATTTGTTATTAGAGAAACCCTCTGATTTCTAGACTAATAAATGACTTTATGGAATGAGTAGAAGGGGGAGTAAAATGTGTGGTCTAGTTGTTCTCTGTGGTGTGGAAGAGACAGGAATTTTTGGGCACAGATAGTGGAGTAATAACATTTTAGGTCCCTGATATCTCCAAACCCTTCTCCCAGCATCCTTGCTGACACTGCTTTGTAAACTTCCCTCGTGCTACTGATCTCTCATTGTTTGTTTTTTTTTATGTTTTCCTGACAGCTGGCACCAGAGAACACTCTGATGTCCTTCCAGAAGGCAGTGGAGCAGAAGGTGTATGGAGTGCAGGCTGATGTGGTGCTGAGGTAGGTCAGTGCTGGCTGCCCTGGGGCTGCCTGTGCATAATCCAAGCCAGGAATGGTCCAGCATATCCAGAGTCTGGGCATTGCAGCTTTTTCCCACTGGGAAGGGCTGTCCTGGAGAACTCATCCAGTAACTGCTGTCTGTCTCTGTCAGATGCTGCTGATTATTTCACTGAGGTGATGGGGAAAGGTGGACTTGTCCAAGTGAGGGAGCCTGGATCTCTTTGCTGTCTTCATTTGCAAGAAGGCTGTGGTTTATCCTAGAGCCTGTTTTATTCCAGTAAAACACAGCCAGAGCTGCTTAAATGTGACTTCATCTGGGATACCCCAGCTGCAGACAGATCAGAAATTCCAGTTTGACTTCATTGCACAGGAGAGTTTTCACCAACCTTAAAAAACATCCCAAGAATACACCAGGAGGAAGCCCTTCCTTCTCCTCTTCCTCTGGCATTAGTCTTTAGGGAAGGAGGATGCTGACTGTCAGAAAGTCACTCCTTGCTGGCAAATGTTGAGCTGAGTGGCCAAGACCAATTAGAATTTAGAGAGGGTTATTTCCAGAGCTGTGCTTTGTTCCAGGAGTTTGATAGTTCCTTCATATTCCTTAATATTCCTGCTCCCAGTTTGTCCCAGTACCACTTACAAACACAAGAAAGACTCAAAGCAGATATTTATTTTTTTTCCCTGACTGCTTTGGAGGTTTGATGGACAGATATTTTTGCCTGCTAGAAGGAAGTTTTATTTTTAATTGCTTTCTTTCTACTTTGCATGATTTTTTTGGAGAGAAAATGATTTAAAACGGAAGGAATTTCTTCCCACTGGTGAGTGGAAGGTCACTGTGGAAGGATGGAGTATGAATTGGGATGTATGCTATACAATTTTTATATTTTCCAAAATGAGTTCATCAGCTGTTTTGAGGGGACAAGTGCTTGAGTGTCCAGCTCCCAGATGAGCACTTGGCTGACGTGGCTGAATCCATTAACACTGGCCAAGGAGAAAGGTGGGCTTTGGGAGGAGGAGAGCTGGAAAAGCTCCAAGATTCCTCCCCATTGCCACTCATCAGCCATCCCAGAGGAGCACTCCAGGCTTAAACAATGCCCTTGGTGGCCTAATTTCATGAGCCTTCTCCAAGAGACCCAAGTGCTTTCAGAAAAA
Organism: Hypocryptadius cinnamomeus; assembly: GCA_013400635.1. Lineage (NCBI taxonomy): Eukaryota > Metazoa > Chordata > Aves > Passeriformes > Zosteropidae > Hypocryptadius > Hypocryptadius cinnamomeus. Next base: position 110,982 of record VYZP01078256.1, on the reverse strand, counting down.
GAGAATTCCATTGCCTTTCAGACTGAGAAGTGGGATATTGGTGCAGCTGGCAGCACCCTCAGGGAGGGTTTGCAGCCCAGCACCCCTTGCTGTCCTTATCCTCCAGGAAGATGCTCTTTGTACCTGTGGCTGGATGGCTCCATCCCTCCTGGAATGTTTCCATGTTCTTCTAGACACTTCCCAGCATGGGTGGGCAGCTTGGACACACCCTCAGAGCCATCACATCCTGCCCTGCACCCACCCCACATCCCAAACCAGTTGGAAAGCCAGCTTTGCTCCAAGCAGCAGGAGCCCAGAACTGCCTGTTCCTCTCTCTCTTCCACCCCCTCCCACATCTCTTCTTCTAAAGCTCTGATTGTCTCTGAATTCCTGCTTCAAACCCTGGCCTGCCAAGACCCTGTGGTTAGCCCTGAGTGGTGCTGGGAGGGAAGAATTGGAAGGAGGCAGCAAATGTCAAGAGCCCCATAGGATTTCTGCACTGTGGTTAAGGCTTAGCAGTGCTCTGCTCTTCTATGAGATGTAAACTCGAGCTCCTGGCACTTTTAAACACTCCACACTCTTCATTCTGCAGTTCCTTAGCTTTTTTTTTTATTATTTTATTTTTAACTGTATTTATTAAACCCTTTGACTGCAGCAGTGTGGGATTGCCGTGTCAGCAGGTTGCTTTGGGCTGGGGGAAGCAGGTGGCGCAGCACAGGCCAGAAATAGCAAATAAAGGTGCCAGAGACCTTTGTGAGAAGGGACTTCTGAGGGCACTGGTAAAGCTGAGGCAACATTTGTTCCATCCTCTAAAATTGGGTTTCATTTTCCCTCTGGGAAGCAGCTCTGAGTTGTTTCCTAATTCAAATGGGATTTGTTATTTCACCCCATCCTCTTTTCAGACTTTTTCTGAGTCTCCTGTTAGGAACATGGGCTCCTGGCTTTGGAAAATGCCATTGCTGCCAGGCTGGCTGCCCTGGGTTTGTCCTGATTCCTGGGTGCAGACAACAATTCCCCTGCCTTTGATAAAAAACTGTCACTACCCTGTATGGTTTCACCACTGATCTGGTCACAGAAAATGGAGTGGAAGAAAGTTTAAAGAGTTTTTTTGCTTTCCAGAACCATTATTCTGTAATGTCCAGATGACTTAAAAAACCCAGGGCATGCATTTGGCTGCTTAGTTTCATCTGAGAGGTGTGGGTTGTTTTTTTCTCTTTTTTTAAACATGAACTTAACTCATGTGGGCATGAAACCAGTTTTCGGTTGGAGAAGGCAATTTCAGAGCATTTTTGGTAGTTTGGAAGCCTTGCATCCTGATGTTCACATACAGTGTGAGAGGCTTTGAAAATTCCCCTCCTTTCCTGCTGTGGAGAGTGTGTGTGTGTCCGCGCATCCAGGGAAACCTCTGATGCTTTGGGGAGCTGCAGAAGCTGAGGAAGCTTGGATGAGCATTCAGGGTGGGTGTTCTTGTCAAAGCTACCTGAGTTTTACATTTTTGAGGGGATAATGGGGAGAAGTGGATGAGGCATGGACAGCGTTGTGTCAGAGTAGGAGTGACTGCCAACACCCAGCAGGTATTTAAGAGAGATCTTCCTCTTGAGGATGCTGGAGGTTTTTTTTAGGCTGGTTGAGACCTTCCCAAGGATTTTGATGTGAGAGAGGCTGGAGTGGGAAGGGGAATTTCTCTCCTCCACCTGTAACAGGGTGTGTGTTTGCAGCTATGATGGGGTGCCCTTTCTGATGCATGACAAGACTCTCAGGAGAACCACCAACGTGGAGGAGGTGTTTCCAGAGCGGGCCTACGAGCACTGCTCCATGTTCAACTGGACTGACCTGCAAAAGCTCAACGCTGGAGAGTGGTTCCTGCAGGTGGGTGCCATGGAGCCATGGGATCACAGCTCCTGCCCAGCTCCTCTTTGAGGGTGAAAGGTGTAGGTCCATCTCCTTGCTGGTGTGGTGCAGCTGGACCAAGTGTGCATGGACCATGTTGAGTTCTGTCTCTCCTAAACTTAGGCTTGGTCTAAGCCATGTTGTCTTTCTGTGCCTCTTCTGGAAAAAGGGGCCTCAAGCCTTGCTGACACCACAAAGAACTTCAAGACCCCCAGTTATAATCACTTTTTAATGTGATTATAAAAAAAAGATAGAAAAAACAGCGTGTTATACACTGTTCCCCTTTTTCTGATTTTAATTTTGGGACAATCATCTCCACAAAGAAAAAAGTAAGAAAGTCTTTGCACTGGGGGAGTCTGGGCTTTGTGGCAGTAATCCTGGGATTGCTTTGCTTCCAGAACGACCCTTTCTGGACGGCAGGGTCTCTCTCAAGGGCTGACTACTTGGAGGCTGCCAACCAGTCAGTCTGCAAGCTGGAAGATATGCTGGAGGTGATCAAGGACAACACATCCCTCATCCTGAACTTCCAGGACCTGCCAGCAGCTCATCCCTACTACAGCACTTACATCAACATCACCCTGGAAACCATCCTGGCGTCGGGGATTCGGCAGCAGGCTGTGAGTTCTGTGGGCTTGGGGAAATTTCCAAAATGGGCCTCTTTATGGTTTCCATTTGTGTGTCTCTGGTGGGGCATCCCTGGAAGTTGTGCTGGGCACAGAGGTTGGGCTGGAGCACCTGGTACAGCTCAGGAAAGGTTCTTTCTCTCTGGGTATAACTGCTTCTCCCACTGTTTGTTTGGTTTTTTTTAAGCCCCCACTAAGGTCACAACAGAGATGGAGATGAAGAGCAAGAGAAAAATCGTTAAAACATAGATGTGGGGATGTGAAGTGGGATTTCTCCCTCAGGTTTTTGGTTCCCTATTGAAAATGCACGTGGCTGCTTCTGTGCTGCTCTGATGCTTTGGTAGATGAGCGTCACTGAGTTATTAAGACCAGGCTGCTTGGGGCTTGGAGCTAGAGAAAGGTGTTGGAATAGCAAGGGGTTGGAATGAGATGGCTTTAAAGGTCCCTTTCTACTGAAACCACTCTGTGATTCCATGACCCACTTTACCTCTTGTAGCTGAGCATGAGTTGTTGACTTGACGTGCTTCGGAATCACGGTGTGAGCTCAGGGAATTCCATGCCCTGGGCGGGAGTGCTGCCAGATTTGGGAACCACGTTTGCCATCCCCTGTGCCCTTTCTTGCTCCCCACACAGGTGATGTGGCTGCCAGACACGGAGAGGCAGCTGGTCAGGCAGGTTGCTCCTGGTTTCCAGCAGACTTCTGGCCTCAAGCTGGACGCAGAGCGCCTGAGGGAGAAGGGCATCGTGAAGCTCAACCTGCGCTACACCAAGGTCACCAACGAGGAGGTCAGGTACTGCCCTCTGTCAGAGCCCTCAGCATCCTTTCCTGAGCATCCCAGCCTGTCTGGCTGCACACAGGCATCTTTCCAGATGGATTTGCTCTTGAAAGCTTGAGCTGGGCAAGCTTTTCCCTACCCATCATCCGGAATCCAGGCTGTTTCTGGGAATGCACGGCTGCCTCTGACATCTCTACATGCTGTCTCAGGATATGATGAGCCTCTTTGAAATACAAATGGATGAATTGGCTGATTCTTATTGTACTCACAGTTCTGGGAAAAAGTGAAGGCCTGTCACACTGAGTTCCCTCCAAGTGCTGCTTCATCCTCATTAGCAGCTGCCCTTTGCTTCCCTTTGTCTGCTCCAGAGCTGCTGGCACGGAATTTTGATTAGCCCAAAGTCTGGATATGCTTTCAGAAATTTCTCTTTGCAGAAAGAGAAACTCCTGTCCTGTATCATCTATTTAGACTGATCAGCTCTTCTCTGTAATGGCCCTGGCACAGCAAGGCGTTCCTGTCCTGCCTCAGCCTGTATGTGACCTGTGTGGTGTTTTAGCTCCCAGCTTTGCCCCCTTACCCAGAGAGGGCAGATTGTTTCTAGTAGGGCTTTTCTGGTTTTTAAAATTTAAATGAAACAGGTTTGCAGAAGAGAAATATCTCCAAAGGAGTTGTCTGGCTGCATGTTAGAGCTGAAGTAGGGAAGAGCTGAGCCTGCAGCTGTTTGAGAGCGTGGCCCTGTTTGGGGTGATCCAGCTGTGTCCTTCCATGGCTGCCAGCAGTCAGTCCAGCTCCTCACCCTTAAAACCAAGGTTGTGCTTTACCTGCAGGATAACCCCTCCTAATTTTTCCTCCTGTTTGCTCTGCCCCATAGAGAGGACTCTATGCTCATCACTCACTCATCTATCCCAGTTCATCAGCCCCAATCTCCCATCAACCCCACCTGAGCTGTCTCCAAAATAAGAACTGTCACCTGAATGTTTCTTGGACCCTGTGGTGCCCAGCCAAATGTTGCTGCATCCCTGGTTCAACACAGTTCTTTGAATTCTCCCCAAATCCAGCACCTGGATGCAACATTGCTGCAAGCACCCCTGCCCTTGAGAACCCCTTTGGAGCACCTTGTTCCTGTTGAGAGCTGGGAGATGTCCATGTCTTGCTCTGTGTGACCTTCCACCTCAAAGTGTTTTGCCAGTGTTAAATTGCAGGGATTAATCAGTGGGGAAGATTGTTGATGCTTCTGCTTCATAGATGAGGAAATAGAGCAATTTATGTGAATTATCTGGGTACCAGGTAATTGCCAGTGCTTGGTTTGCTGCTGGCAGTTTTAGCTGCTTGGAAAATGACCTCAGGAGACTGGAAGCTGTAACTCTGCAATTGTCCCCAAAACAAGGGCATGGAAGTTGTAGGAGGTGATGTTGGAGACAGGTCTGCCAGTGTTCAATTAAGCAGATTGCCCCCAAAATGTTACAGGCGTCTGAGGCAGATGCTAATTTCGCATCAGCACGATGAGATGGTTGTTCCAGAAACACCCCATGTCCATCATTCCTGGGGAAGCATCTGAGGTGGTCTTTGGCCTGTGCCAGACAGCAGCCAAGAGGTGAGGAAAGCTGTCAGGATCAAACCATTGCCCTGCGGTGCCCTTGTGCTGCTCACGAGGCGCCCGCGCCCTGTTAAAAACTCTTAACTTCCCACAATTCAAATAAACCCAGCTGTGGCTGATGGCAAGAGATGAGGTTTGGTGGGGTCCTGCATGTCACCCTGTGTGTGCCTTGGCAGGGACTACGCCGTGGCCAACCTGAGTGTGAACCTGTACACGGTGAACGAGCCCTGGCTGTTCTCCATCCTCTGGTGCGCCGGCGTCCCCTCGGTCACCTCCGACAGCTCCCACCTCCTCCGCAAGGTGCCTTTCCCCATCTGGCTCATGGTAAGCACCACCCTGGGAGGGGCTGGGAGCCTCTGGCTGGAGGAAATGCACTGGGTGGGTGTGGAGGTGAGAGGTTTTCCAGGGAGGTTTGGCTGGGCTTGAGGGTTTTCCCGCTCTGTGCAGCTGAGCCTGAGATGGTAATGAGTTGATGTTGCTCTTGCACAATCCCATCAGTTTGGGTGAGATCCTTGAGGATTGCATTGCACTCCCTATTTAACCCACATGATTTTTCCAGTTCTCTGAGGGAAGAACACCTTTGCAGACCTGCTGGGCAGCTGTTAAGAGTTGCAGGAGAAGCAGGCACACAGGTGATCCAGCAAACCAGGCCTCTGTGTCTTGGCCAAGTTGTAAAAGGAGGTTTTTGCCTGTTCTGAATCCCAGATTGAGGATTTACCTCTGGCTACCCCATTGCTGAACTATAAGCAGAGACTCAGTGATGGTAGTTCAGCTGGGCTCAGCTGGTGTGATGACCATTTAGACTGGCAACTGGAACCAGACCTACCAGTGCCTGAAAGGATAGAAATTGCCCTTACAGCATGGGGCTGTGTCTAAAAGGTCCCATCTGCACTTAAAATGGACCCTACATGGATATATTTCCATTTTCCCCCAGACTTAGATTGTCAAACAGCATCTCGCCCTCACCCTGGAGGTTCAGCTGAGATAGGAAACTTTCAGCCCAGAGAGCTCTGAGAAAATGTCAGCACACAAAAAGGAGGGAGAGTTTCAAATTGTTCCTGTTTGCAGTTTCCCCTGATAGTTTTGGATGACAGCCTGGCATTAGGAAGGTCATAAATATTGTGATTTATACCTAACCCCTGCAGCTCTATGCTTTTCTTGCTCCTCAGTGGTAACTCCAGCCATGTGTGGTCTCCCTGTGATTGCACAAACCCAAATGTTTAAGGTCTGCTCCTGTTTTCTGTCTTGCAGCCTCCAGACGAGTACCACCTAATCTGGATCACATCTGATCTCATTTCATTTCTTGTAATTGTAGGAGTTTTTATATTCCAGAAGTAAGTTTGTTACAGCTCTGCTCTTGTGTGTTTGTGACCTGTGTTTTTGTCCAGATTGTCGGGTGGAGGTGGGAGAGAGGAGTTCCTTGAGCCTCAGTTCTTGGATTGCAATAGCAGGGGAAATATTCATTAAAAAACCTTTGCAAACAATAATTCCACTCCCAAGATGGGATGGAGAATTGGATGCACCTTTTAAGAACGAGAGATCACTAATTAGTAGTGTCAGATGCTTTCCTTTGCTCCTAAAATATGTGGAAGAGAAACTGTAAATGCTTTAGGGAAAAGGATGTTGAGAAAGACATTAGGGTGCTTTAAAGGAAGAAGAGGGGAGGGATTTTGAGATTCCACCATTACAGTGTTCAAAAAGAACATGTTACAGTTTTCTTAAATCAGTTTGTTCCTGTTTGGATGTAGAAATGTTATGGAATCATGCAATGGTTTGGGTCGGAAGGGACCTTAAAGATTATTTAGTTCCAACACTCCTGCCACAGGCAGGGAGTTCCTGTGAGAAACATTATGATTCTGCAAATCAAATCAGTTGCTTAGTTAGAAAGAAGGAGAAGCTGTGCTCCAGTAGTTGGGCTTTTCTGCAGCAAAGGGCTTGCTCTCCCAAGAGCCTTGTGCAGGACAGACCCCTTTCCCTGATGTTGCAGTTTCTCCACCACATGAAAGAGTTGCTGGCAGGGTTGAGGATGTGTCAAAACCAAATCAGAGCAGAATTGCCCAACTACCACCTGCTGATGTGATTCAGCTCTGGGGAATGGGGCTTGGCATTTGGCCTTCAGTGTCATGGTTGATTTTTTTGGTGTGTTTTTGGTCGATTGGTTTGGTTGTTTTGTTTTCTTTCCCAAGTCCTTTTTGGGGCAAACCAGAGCTGCTTCCTTCATGCAAGGATGAGGGGGTGGGTGGGAGCAGAGGCACTGCTTCGATGTGCTCGTGCTCTGTCCTCTGCATGGCTTCTCTCTCCTCAGCCATGGTAGGGACTGCTCCTGCTCTTCTGCTCCAGCCCCAGGGACAGGATCGTGGCAGCCTCTCCAGAGGGGAAATACCAACTGTGATGACTTCTAACTAACCTTTTTTTGCCTCTTTGCCTTGTTTATTTTCTTACTGCTCTGACTGTTGTGCATGTTCCTCCTCTCTCTCTCTCTGCTGCATTCTGGCATCTCACAGCTATCACATGATCAGGTAATTCTGGTGCTTTCCTCCTCTTTCTCTTTTTCATTCAACCTTCCTTCCTCTCTTTCTTTCTCCCTCTCTGCTATGGCTTCACTGCAGATGGTCAGGGCAGGATGCAGCTTTTCTGATGCTTTCCAACATCTGGCTTCAGGAGGGGACCATGAGGGTTTGAGCACTGCATAGTCCATAGCCATGAGCACCAGGGAAGTCTGATGCTGAAGCCAGTGGATGCTTTGAAGGCAATCTGACCTTCTGTGACAATGATCTAAGTCAGTGCCTTTTAAAACAGCCCAGTTCTGAGGTCCTGGGGCACATTGTAATTGGGAGATTCCCAGAGGATGTAATGATTTCTCTGTGGAAATAATCCCATGCAAAACATCCCCTTCCTTCCTGTATTTATCAGAGACCAGCCTCTATCCTAAAGAAAATCATGGAATCTATTCAATTATATAAAGTAGCACTTCTCTAATTAATTCTCTGAATTAATAGGGCTGATAACTGGAAAGGTTTGGCTCATCAATTGGGATCTTCCTGAGTTGCATCACTGTGAAGATGGAAACACAGTGTGAAAACAAAGAGCACTGCAGCAGAGGAGGGAACTGAGCCTGGGGTGCTGGATTTGAAGTGCCATCAGTCAGAATTCCAGATTTCTCCTTGTTCTGGCCCTTCCCTCAGCAGTCATTCACACCCCTTTGGAGGGAAGCGCTGGCACCTGTCTGCACTAAAGCCTTCTCCGCCTCCCCACTCAGACCAAACTCTTCACGTGTTCCCTTCTCCATTGCTCCTGCTCTGTGCCATGGGCTTGCATTCCTGAGGATTTGGTTGCCCCCACCCACTGCCTCGGGGTCGGGGTTGGCCCCTGCAGGTGTCCATGAGGTGCTTTGGTGTTGTGGCATCTCCCCAAAACAGGACCTGGCTGCGGGGCCGGGATGAGCCTCCTGTGGGTGCAGGGAGGTCGGGTGGTCTCCCCTTCTCACCTCCCTTGCTCGTGGATGAGGAGAGGGCAGGCTTTAGGCAGGAGCAGGCACAGGAGGGGACTCTGCAGCTGGCTTGGCTCTGTGCTTGCTCCATCTTACCACCTCAGTGCCGATCAACCCCATTTTTCCCTCGGCCTGCCCCTCTCTCAGCCCCTTTCCATGGCATTGAGCATCTCCCCTCCCACCCCAGGGTCTGGCCCTGGCCCTAACCCGGTGTATGCTGTCTCTGTGTTGTTGTCCCAGTATTTTTTAGTCTGTTCCCACCCCGTGTCCGTCTGGTCTGCTCTGACGCCAGCCTCCCAGAACGGGACCTTCCTGCTGTCTCTCTGGCCTTTTTGCACGCTGCTGTCCCAAACCTGGTCCATCACAACAGAGTCCAAGGGGGTAGGAGAGGTGCTCTTTTCTATTCAACCAGCTTTTTGGAGACCCCGAGGCTTCTGAGCACAGCACAGAGCGTGTCACGTGGTGTTGGTTGGAGTTGCATCCTGGTTAAATGTACTGGTGGCCCTTCTGAGAGGATATTTCAGATTGGGGTGACCCTCTCGTGGCTCAGTCAGAGCAGTGCACCCTGTGAGAGGAGCCATCATCTCCTCATGTGTGTTTTACCACCCACAGCCACCACGGGAGGTGGAGAGCACAGAGCAGTGCTTGCTCCTCTTGGCAGGAGGAGAAAAGCCCTTGGTCCCTGCACACGTTTGAGGCTGGGCGCTCTGTGCCTCACAGTGACCCTGGGATAGCTGGGTCTGTGGGTAAGAGGTCACTTTTGGCCACAGAGTGACTTGATGCTGAAAATCCTGGTGTGGTGGGCAAAGAGAAGACTTGTACCAATGTGTTTTGGTCCTGATTTAGAGTTTGAGGAGGGTCTTATCCTGTGAGGTCTTGCAATCACATTAGTGGGATCTGCCTGCACGGGATACCAAGGCAAAAAATATGTTCTTGCAGGTCAGAGTGCTCAGGTTAGATGATGATGATAGGAGAAAAAAAAATTATTTGCTTTATACTTCAATGTTTTTGCCTCCCTGTGCTTCCTCTGCATTGCTTCTGTCCATGGGTCTGTGAGTTGTGTCGTGTTGCCATCCCACTCCTTCTTTTCTGTGTAGCCTTCATCTGTACCCTGGCCAAAGCCTGATTCAGGTCACCCAGTGTCAAACACTGGGACTTGGGAAGGGGGTGCAAACCCTACAAAACAGACACCAGCTACATTTACCTGGGAAAAAAATTGCAGCACCTCCTTTGTGGATGTTGATTTGTCAGGCTGATGCCGTAGACCCAGGCTGGAGATTTGTGGGCTCCTCAAATCTTCTGCTCCTGGGGCTGGCTAGGGGGTTGGAAATTGGAGAGGTGATTGTTTTGGTCGCCTTCTCTTGTGTGGGTGAGCCACTAGATGGTGCCAGCAGATCAAAAACCTCATAGGCCACCCTAAATCCCTGCTGTTTCTTTATCAAATCGTTTCAGGGCATCCCTGGCTCTGGCAGGGAGAGTGGGACTTGCTGATGGCTCAGTGGGGTGTGGGCTATGAAAGCCTGGCCTAAACATCATCCCCTTGTGGTGGGATCTTGGGAACAGCTGCCTTGGCTGAGCCCTCCAGGCCGTGTTTTCCTCTATTCCAGCAGCCCACCTTCCCCTCCTAATGAGGGTCTGCCACAGAGCTGCTCTCAGTGCCACATCCACACGGCTGTGAAATCCTTCCAAAGATGGGCACTCCACCACTGCCCTGTGCAGCTGTGCCAGGGCTGGAGAGCCCTTTTGGGGAAGGAATATTTCCTGTACTGAATCTGCACCTCCCTTGACACAGTCTGAGGCCATTTCCTTGCTGTGTCTCAGGTTTGAAACTTGAAATTGTCTCTGAGCTCTCTTCTCCCACAAGTCTGACCGTGGGAGGGAAAATTTGTAGTTTCTTTACTTGGCCGGTTCTCTTATTCTGTTCCCTCTAAAAGTTTAAACACCTCTGTCTCCTTTGCACAACTGGAGAGGGCTGTGAGACAGCTGCAGCCCTTGTGGAAATTAGTTCATGGATTTGTGAATCCATGAGTTTAGTGACCAGGTGGAATTGGGGTGCTCAAGGTGGTTAAAGATGCCTGAGGTCACTCATCTCTGAACATCCTCCTGCCACGTGGGGTTGTGCAAGGGAGCAAAGGGTCTCTTGCACTGAGGATGCTCCTGTGTGTGGAGAGGCCAGTCCCTGAAATCCTGCTCCTGTCTTGCAGGTGGCGCCTGGGAAGCATCAGGACCTACAACCCGGAGCAGATCATGCTCAGCGCTGCCGTCCGCCGCTCCAGCCAGGACGTCAAGATCATGAAGGAGAAGCTGATCTTCTCAGGTAGGGATGGGGCTGGTGAGTGCCTCCCTCAGCTCTCACCCCACTGAGGGAGGAGCTGCTCGTGGTTCAGGGGGCTGCTCCTGCTGTGGGTCAGGGGACTGGGCTGACCTTGCTGCACTGCGCTCGTGGGATACGGGCATGGCTCATGGGGGTTGGAATGGGATGATCCTTAAGGTCCTTTCCAGCCCAGGCTGTTCTGTGATTCTGTGGCACATCCCAGCACTGATAAGCTCAGAAATTCTGCATTTAGCTTCCCAGGGTATCCCATCTCACACTGTCCCACGTCTTCTCCTCTCCCCCTTGTAACTCACCAAAAAACCCACTAATAATGGCACATGTGACCACAGATATGGTGATGAGGTTGGGGTAGACCTGGAATTCAGTGGCATTAGAGGTTGTGGCATTCCTGATATCCTCCTGCTCCTCCCAGAGTTTATTTCTGTTGGAACATACTGGTAATGTGTCCATCACACGCCACCTCTAAGAAAGAGAGCAAAACTGAGCAAAGATGGAAGTGTTCAGCTTTAAAAGGTTAAATGTGGTGCATGAAGCTGGAAAGCTCACCTTTGAAGGAATGTGAATATAATCCCCCCACCCCCTGAGCTTTGTTATGGGTTTCCTTTTTTTGTATTTAGGGTCTGGAGATGCCCAGCAGGGATCAGGGTTTAGTGCTCTGGGCACAGACAGAGCAAAAAGGCAACTTTGCTTACTGTGTGAAATGCCAGCCAGAGGTGGTGAAAATCAGGTATAAATCCAGGGAACCCAGACGAGGAAAGCAGCTTGGCACAGCAGAATTAAGCTTCCCTAACATGTCCTAGACATAAAATCCCTTAGAGCTGGGGGGTGCAGATTGAAGTTTTGTGCCTCTGAAACAACTGCTCCCGCTTAGGGTGGATGTTTCACCATTAAAACAGTGGTGGGTGCAGGTTTTGCCCAGTGAAACCAGTGACTGGAGAAGCCAGTCCTTTTCCAGGATGGCTAAGGATTAGGTTCAGGTATTTTGTACCACTCTCCCACAGGTGACTTGCCCAGCCTGTGACAATGACATCAGGTGTAGGGGGATGGGGAGGGGATGGCAGGGGGGATCCAGCTCTGCTCTGGTGGTGGCTGGATTTTGAAGGGCTGAAATGTAGAGCTGAGCTCCAAACTGGAGGCAGATCACGTTCAGAGCTGGCTGTAAATGAGAGCAGCGTTCCCAGTTCCCTGTAGGATCAGAGGGATGCCACGTGCTGGGATTGCTCAGCACCTCCGTTCCCCATCCAGGGGGGAAGCTCCTGTGATGACCTCCCTGCTTTCTCTGCCCTTCCCAGAGATCAACAACGGCGTGGAGAGCACGGACGAGCTGTCCTTCTGCTCCGAGAACGGCTTTGCCAACGAGATGGTGACGCCCCCGGAGCGCCGGGACGCCAAGCTCCGCGTGAACTGAGGGCTGTGCTCTCCTGCCTGCCTCCCGGGGGATGGGAGCCTCTGAGGAACTGCTGCTGGGCAGAAACCCGCTCCCACTCCCCACCGCTGGCTGCTCCACCTCCCTGGTTGTGAGGCTGGGGGGCTTGTTTTTGTAAATATGTAGAAAATCTGAATTTTTTTGTCTTTTTTTTTTTTGTGTAATTTTTCCAGGGCATGAGTGGAAATACCGTGTTCATTAAATCCTCAACCTTATGGCTGAAGTTCTTTGAATCTTGATGTGAGAGCCTGAGTCCCCTTGGGGGGTTTTGGGAGCAACACGTTGGACCTGTGTCTCATTTCTCCCCCTTTCCCTGGTGCAGCGACTGTGTAGCTGAATGTTGTGATGTTCTTGTGAAGTGTTGATTTTGTTATGGTTTCTTTTCTTTTGTTTTTCCCCCGTTCCCCTTTTCCTGGGCAATGAAATTGTAGCTCTGATGCAACAGGAGGCTGTTGGGAGAAGAGAAGCTTGCCTAGGAGAGGAATTCTCACTGCTCTTCCCTGCTGAGGTTCAGAGCCAGGGCAGGGCTTGCACTGGCTCAGTCACTTGGGCACCTGCTCCTTGTCCCATCCTCCTTCCCCAAAGCCTGGATGCTCGATGGGGAATGGCCTTCTTGGAATGTCCTGCCAGAGTTTTGAAGGCAAATCCTGAGCGTTGGCTGTAGATTGGTCTCTGCTGGCAGCAGTTCTTGATTTCTATTTTTTTTCCCCTTTTTTTCCTCTCTTCTCCCCAGGCTGGGCTCTGCTGGGAGCCCTGATGGCTTGTGACAGGCAATGCCATGGGCACCATCACTGCTGGGATCTGGCTGAAGTGCCTGCCACTCCAAGTGGCATTTGCAGTCACCCTTTGCTTCCCTTCTGGAAGAGGAGGTGGTGGTGCACTGGGAGCTTCCCCCTCTCTGGGCTGTGGGTGAAGAAGTTGTAAATAGTCTGGAAGGCGAAGCAGCCCCGGGATATAATTTATTCCTGCAAGGAGACCTTTGCTCCTTGCTGTAAAAGCAGGATCTTTAAAGCTGCACATTCGTGTCCTCCAAAGGAGTGATGGTCTTGCAGCAGATGCTGAGGGGCTCTGAAGGCAGAGGCTCCCATCAGCAAGTTTCTAATGTAAAAGGCTTTAACCCAAAATCTTAGACCAGAGGTTAAAAGTACAAAAAAGGTAAAAAATAAAAAAATAGAGGAGAAGGCAGTCTTGGGGATGCTGATATACATCACATTCCACACCCAAAGCCACGAGAGAAGCAGCCCTGAGCAGTTTCTTCTTGTTTTGGAACTGCTCTGTCCTTTTAAGCTGAAATCCAGTGGCATTTTGAAACCCTCAAGTTTGGGCTCAATGTGTAAGAGTTGGGGGCAGAAGTGGCTGACTTAACTATGTGAAAAAAACCCACTTTGATAATGACAGTGTGAATTTTGATGCTTTAAAAAGCACCAGCCAAAATCAACTGCATCTCCCCCAGGTTTTTATGAGTGTAAGTGGAATAAGCTCCTCCTCTTGCCTTCCCCAAATACTGTCCTTCTCCATGGTACTCTCAAGTCCATGAAATGCAGCGTGTCTTGTTCTGCAGAACTGCAAGATTTTGGTGGATTTGAAGGTATTTTGAGAACTAAGTTGCTTCTCCCTTTGATGTGGTGCTGTACTGAAGCATTCCTGGTGGATTGTCATTGCCAAGTGAGAGATGTTGTTAAACCTCAACATCTGTTGGTGATCACCTGCATGTTCTGTTTCTATCCTTGGAGATGACTTTATTGAAAGGTTAAGTGCTTAAAAGCTTGGAAGTGATAAAAACAAACCAACAAAGAGTTGTTTTCACAATTAAATTTTTTCCCTTTTTTTTTTTTTTTTTTTTTTAAACAAGACCCAAATTTCATGCATAATGCACTGACTGTTACTGTCGTGAATATTTGCTACCTTTTTTTTGGAAAAAAAGCAGAGGACGATACTTTTTTGATGAGACTAGAGCTAGATCAAAATAAACTCTGCAATGCTCTGTGAAATAAACTGTCAGTATTCCCCTGCCAGTCTGTTGTTGTTTTGTGTTATGGCACTACACAGAGGCTCCCACTGCCCGAGCCAGAGAGTTTTCCCATTATTTTCTGTTGTGCTCAGCAGCTTATTTTAACCCCAAAGGCTGAAAAACCCCTGGGAGCAGTTGGAATCAAGAGCAAATCACACAAAAACCAGGCTGGGAGAGAATATGAGGGGATTTACATTTCCCAGTGCATTTTTAATTTAACACAGAACCCCTCCCTTCCCCTCAGACCCCATATCTTTTAATTCGGGTTTTTTTCTCAAAAATAATTCCCTGCCTAAGCTGGGAAAAAAAACCCTCCAAATTATTTAGGGGGCTTTGGCATATGGGTTCAGTTGGTCACTTGGAGCCCTTGGCAAGAAATTCCTTATCTCTTGGGTTCACTGAGAGGCTCAATGTGAACACGAGTGAATAAATAGTAATAATAATAATAGTAGTAATGGTAATAATAATAATAACAGCAAATAAATAAATGTTATGTATTGAAGCCCCAATCGCGCTGCAGTTCCGCCGCTGCCCACAGGAGGGCCCTGCTCTGCACCGCCGCGCTCTGTCCGCCAGACGGCGCCCGCGGGACCCCGCCCGCTCCCAGCCGTGATCCCGGTCCCGGTTCTGATCCCGCTCCCGGTTCTGATCCCGGTTCTGATCCCGAGGGTTCGGGACCCGCACCCCGCCCAGCAGACAGCGGCAGGACCGTACCCGATCCCCGGCCCCATTCCCGGAGCGATGCGCCCGCCGCGCAGAACGGGAATTGCGGCTTTTCCCATTTCAAACCTTCAACTTCCAGCAGCTCTTCCCATGGAAAAGCTTCTAAAAGACAAATCCACTACTGGTGTGCACCACCCCCGTGTAAACCACACCAAACACTCCGCTGTGTGGGCACATCCCTTCTCAGCTACAGGTACCAAAACGCTCCCGGGATCGCGGAGTCTCAAGCTAAACCAAATCGTTTCCAGCTAAAAACCCGACAAGGAAAATGTGCCAGCACGAAAAGGTGTCGCTGACCTTCCCCCTTACAAGTGATAACTTGGAAAGTTTCCAGCTACATCTTGCAGAGATAAACGAGGACAAAACGTTTGCTCACAACCCTTATATCTGCAAACCTGTATTCACCCCACAACCAGATGACAATTTTGCAGGCTCTGGCACACTCCTCGCACGCAAAAACGCGCCAGGACACACACACAGATCCATCTCCCTTTCTCCTTGCAGCCTTCCATGAGCACACCACACTCCGGCGCTTTGCACCTTCCTTCTCAGCTCTGTGCATCTCAATTTTTTTGCACTGTCAGATCCCAGTTTCCAACCTTAAAACGTCCAGCAGGTGCTCCCAATAATAAGAAAATAAAATTATATATATAAAAGTGGTAGAACAAAAAGCCAGCTTGGCATTCCCCTGCTGCCCATAAACTACACCAAATAAAAGCTGCTGTGCACCTTTATCATCTCGCCTTTGCAATCAATCTAAACTGAAAATTGCTGAGCTACAGCTGGCACAGATAAATTGCCAGGACAGAGAGAGCTCGCTGGACTTTGTCCATTTCGTTGGGGAACTTTTAATTTGCATCACAATCCAGTGGCACTCACCCTGTCCTTGCAGCTCGGGAACTGCAGTCCCGCTCAGCTAAATGTGCTAAATGTCACCCAACTTCTGTCACCAAATTTGTGCCAGGACAGAAGCAACAGGAGGGTGATTCTTTCCCCTGGCACCACACCCCGGGGTTGTTCTGCTCCTTCCTCCTCAGCTGGATTCCACCTCCAAAATTCAACCAAAATCCAAGGATTGCTGCCACACAAAAGCCACCACCACCGACCTCAGAATTCAATATTTAAGGTCCCGTTTAATCCAAACCACCCTGTGATAATTCTATGAAGTATTTGTGGGGTTTTTTTTGCCCACAGACATCAAGGAAAATGTAGTTCTACTATATGATATGTTTGCTTTCTTTTTGTGTATAATTTAGATCCTTAGCACCCAAGTAAGAGAGAAAATAATTAGAAGTGAGTAGAAATCAGAAGTGAGTGAAAAAATTGAGGTGGGGCCTGAAATGCAGCTGTAGGAAAGGTACAGGAGGGAGGCAGGAGTAAGAAAATGAGTAAGAAGTGAAAAATAATCACAGCAGGAATATAAAATGTAAGAAAAAAGTCATGGAAAGGTGGGATGGAGAGATGCAGGCAGTATAGAAAATGAAATGCCCTCTTAATCCTTAAGCCTTTCCTTTCAGGTCAGCCTAGAAAAATCCCAGCAGGAAATGAATTAAACTTTGCACCTTTTCAGATTTCACTGAGGAAAGAAGCTCCTGCATTATTTTGGCAACCTTTTTAAACACCAAATTTACAAAAAAACCCCCATTTTCCCTGCCCACATAATTTGGGTTCCTACCTGCAGCTTTGGAGATGTGTGGATCTACCAGTCCTACGTGATCTGCCAGCTCCAAACTGCCCTTGCAAGGAACAAAAAAACTGAAACATACTGAGGACTGGATATTTAAGAAACTGAAACCAGCCCCAGGTGTTTAGGGTGCACATTTTATCCAGGAGCCAGCTGCAGGCAATCAGGAGAATGAACTGTCTTCAGCAGGTGATTCATTTAACTCATCAACTCTAAAAACCAGCCTGTAATGGGTGGTTTTTAATTTAGGAGCCAAGTCTCAGACAGTCTAAACAAATCATATTATGAAAGAGATGTGCCAATATCTTCTACAGGTACGAAGATCAGGAAATTTCATGTTTTTCTGCCTTAAAGAAAATAGCAAGAAAAACAATTAGTAATAATAAAAAAGGCAGAATAAAAAAGCCCAAGTAAAAAAAAAATCCCAGACCTTGAAAAATCATCATCGTTCCTGTTCAGTTTTTTTTTTTTTAATAGGCACTATTTTTCTAGCAAAGTATTTAAGTCAGAGAACACCAACAGCATAGGCAACATGACTTATGTACCTTTTATTTGTTTTCTTGTTTGCTTTCATTGCACCAGTGTGAGTTGCCCCTTGCATGATGGTCATTTCAGTGGCCTTAGAAAACCAAACAAAACCCCCAAACAAACAAACAAACAAAAAACCACCAAGAAAACCCAATAACACCTCTAAAACCTACACTGCAAATTGACAGTGGCCTGAACAAAAGGCAGGAAGCAATTATTCTGCTACCACGTATCAAATTATATTTTTTGTTATCATGCATGCCTGCATACCTAAAGCTCAAATTTTGCAGAGAATTTCAAGCAAAGAAGTGAAAAAAAAAAACCAATTTGCTTGATAGATAGATAGATAGATATCAGAACTAGAGAAAGGAGGAAGAAAATTGTTTTTCTTGCAATTGTGTACAACATGACTACTAAGAAACACTGACTTTGAAAGAAATAGCTGTAACAAACAGCTTCACATTCCCAGATGATCAAAGGAATGTTAAATGCTATCATCTAATGCAAATCTGAATGGACAGTACTACCAATTAATAACATCAATTAATCACTGTTTTTACATCTGCTAAGCTAAAAAACAAACAACACACACAAAACCAAACCAACGAAAACCAAAAAAACAAAAACCCCAACAAACAAAACCCCAAACCAAACCAAACAAAAAAAACCCCAAAAAACAAACAAACAAAAACCCCCACCCTTTTTTGCAGAAGTTTCGGAAGGGCAGGCGGTTTTTGGCTCATTATTGACGCTTTTTAAATGAATTTAAATCAGAAATGAGGGCGCTGTGCCCTTGCTGCCCCCTGGCGGACGCGAGCCGCACCAGCACGCCTCAGCTAATTGAAATGTAATTAAAGTGTCATTAAAATGTCATTAAAATTTAATTGAAATGTAATTAAAATGTCATTAAAATGTCATTAAAATTTAATTAAAATGTAGTTAAAATGTAATTAAAATGTAATTAATCACTGGCTGTAGGAACGAAGCCTGTGGTGCGACCCTGAACTTTGCCCTGCAGTGATGCTGTACACGTGCCCTGTCGTCACTGGTCAAAAAACCAGCTGGATTTTTAAACTAATTTAAATTTCAGCTCGGTTTAGATGTGTCTTCTGTGCATGTTGGTGCTGTGTTTATTTATTAAAGTTTATTAATGTTGCTGTGCTCAGGACAGGAGGGACAGGGAGCTGCCAGAGTGGGTCCAGCAGAGGGATGCAGGGATGCTGAAGGGACTGGAACATCTCCCTGCCGAGGGAGCTGGGGCTGTCCAGCTGCTTGTGCAGCCACTCAAGCAAACAATACAAATTCCAATGCACAGGAACCTCTTGCTTTATTTATAGCTTTACAAATCATGCAGGAGCTTTTATTTTTGATAAACACCGGATGAATGATGCTTACCAAATATCCTGTATTCGGATTGTTTTGCTAAAAATAGCTTCAGACAAAGATATCTTCAGAGAAGGCAGGTCCAGCACTGGTAGTGATTATTCAGACAAAACCCTGGCTTGGCTGTAGCAGAGGATCCTTTCTGAACCTGCAAACTTCTCCCAGCACTCTGTTATTATTAACTGCACCCACAGAGCTGCTCAACCAGGTGTTACACATTAATAGTTAAATTTCCTTTTCCCCACCTTTCAGTCTCAAAAAGAGACTTGACTTTGGCTTTCTTTGATGTAGAAGTATTTATAGTACAAAGTTAAGAACCCAGAGCATCTGCTCCAACACTTGTCCTCTCTATTTTCCCATTAAAAAAACCCAAACAAGCAAAACCCTGCAAAACCCCACAAAACACTGAAGGACATTCACAGGTCTTAATGTCCTGTTCTGTCTCTTGTTACTCACATCCAAAATATTACACATGTTGTTACACATGCAGATAAATAGCTGTAAAGAGTAATAAATGGAAATAAAGTAATGTATTAATGACTTATATGTAGATAGAGAACCATTGTGATCTATGATGGTAGAAAGGCTTACTGAGAGATTATTGTCTTTTACTAGAACAATAGAGACCCGGAAAAAAAACCCACACAGGCTTTTCTTCAGGTTTGAAATGTGTAAAAGCCTTTGAGGCCCAGACTACAGTTGGCAAATTTTACCAGCAAACGTTGAGAAATTCAATTTCAGGGCAGACAAAACCGTTTGCCAAATCTGAGTTATTCACCATCAGTTAGAGCCAAGAAGAGAAAGAGCTAGAATGTCAAAAGGATTTATCTTATTTCTTCTGAAATGGAAACAGTGACCAGAGCCATAAACAAAAGCCCTGCCACAGACACACAGACACATGCAAACAGTTCTCCTTCCATTCACAAGGCAGCAGGCAGCACTCCATGAGCTGAAGCAGGGCAGCTGTGAGCCTGGAGCGTTCTCCTCACTTTTGGGCAGCTGCTTTTTCCATGCACAGCATCCTGACTGTCCTTGGGCAGTGCTGAGGTGCAGCTTGTCTGCTTGCACTGTTCAATTGTGCTGTATTTTAACCTCACCAGCAAAGAGACTGAGTCAAGCTCAGATTTTGTGTGACATATCCAAAAGTGGAGAGTGGGACAAGAAGTCAAACACCCAAACTGATTAAAAGATCATTTGGCTTTAAAAATAATATTAATCAAAAGTAAAATACTTTAAAAACTTCAACTCTTAACTCTCTTATGTTCAAAATACATGTTTCAACATGACGTTCTAATATATGTGCAGCCGCCCACATGCAGCAGAATTTCTTGCAGAATTAAATAGAGATTTTTGAAAATTGTCCATTTTCAAGCCATGAGTTTGAGCATTTTTATATTATTGGAATCACAAGAGAGCCAAGGTGGACCAAGAAACAGTGTAAGAAAAAAAGATGTTTAGATGACATAACATATTAAATGAGACTAATTTACTGTTTGCAGTTTATAAAAAGAGAAACAATCCCAACAGCAGCATTGTAAATCTTGGTTTCTGGTGCTTTTTTAACCTCAGGAGATAAATGCTGTACAAAATGAACTCTTGAGCTGCTAACTCTTCTTGAGTTGATAATTGATGATGCTTAGAAGGGTTAAAAGCTCAGGAACACTGATTTTTTCCTGGGCAAACAGCAGGACAAAATGCCAGGGATATTCTCCACAGCTCAGAGGGTGAAACTGGGAGCCCTTGCACTGCAAGACAGGGCTCAGGACCTGCCAGGTGTTTTCAGGCACACAGGAGCTGCAGCTGAGCCCTTCCCACCATCCCCATCCCCAGCTGGGGCTCTTGAGCACTGCAGCTTTCAGGATTTGGAGGGGGTCAGGTCAAATCCATCTCTTTCAGAATTAGTATTGCTGAGTTTGTGATGCTTGTTCTTTTCCTTCAGGTTAAACCCTCAAGAGACAACAGGAGCACAGGATGGTATCAGTGAATAGAGGGGGGAGTTTTATCCCAGAATTTTCTTTTTGGAGTCCTAACAGCTCATTTTCAGAAGGGAGAGCAATGACACAGCAGTGCTGTCTTGTTCTCAACACCTCCAGCATACATCAGACAGGGAAATCAGCTTGCAACAAGCAGAAATATTTCCTGACCCAGATTCAGGCATTTTATGAACTTTGAGCCTCTTGCTGGCTGCAGAAATAAAATGCTGTGCTGAAAGTAAGAAACACTGAGAGCTGTCAGAAGCAAAGGTCTTTGCCCTCCCTTGCTGTGTGCGGTTAAAGAAATTCACGTGGGATTTCACAACAAAAATTAATGCATTTTTCTGTCCTGAGTGCCTCTCCAATTGATTTGTTCCATTGTTTCTGCTGGGCAGTGCAGCACTGAGTGCAAAATGTTACACAAGGAGTGTTCGCTGAGTGCTCCAGCAGAAAGACACCTGAGCAGGGGAGTGGCATCCTCCCAAGTGACACGTCCTCCTGCAGCTCAGCCTGCTCACCCCGTGCAGCTGGCAGGGCTTCACACCCAGGGCACTGAAGTACCAAAGACCAAGAAGTGTTTGAAAGAGGAATCTCAGGGGTTAATTAAAATAATTAAGTCAGTGTTAAATAATCCCCATTTAAACCCAGGTAACAGCAGATAATATAAATCACCCTGGACTGTTGTAGTTTATTTTGAAGCTAAGGAATACATTTAGTTGTACTGCATGTGAAAGTATCCTAATGTTTTCCAAGAACAGATGTTCAGTTTTTTGAAGAAGGCAGTGTGGTCCATTACTGGCCCCATTCACTGCCCATTACAAGAGGGTCTTTATACATGGCTACAACATGAACACTTGGTGGGGGAAATTGTATAGAAATGGCTTCAGAGATTATTTGTTTGTTTGTTTGCTAACAAAGTGTTCTGTATTTACTCCTTCTAAAATGAAATGATTCGTTCCAAAATTCTGATGGCATCTCTGGTGTGTCACTTCACAGTCAGTGTCACAAGGCCATCTGGCCTGCTGAATTTTTCCTGTCACTGCTAAAATAAAATGCACCCCTTTATCTCAGCCAACATGAATGATAAAGTTTGATTTCCCACTTCCACATCCCGAATCATTTTCCTTTTTCCTGTTGAGATTTCCTTGCTGCCCATCCCTGGGTGGTCCAAGCTCTGCCCTGTCCTGCGTGGGATGAGCCCCACACTCCCTCTCTGGCTCTGGGGGGAGCTGCCTTTTCCTGCCCTGCCCTGGTTTCCAAAGGGAAAAAAACCTCACCTGATCCAGGAGGGGCTCTGGAGCAGAGCTGGGAGTCAGCAGGGTGAAAATCCCCCTTGCTTTCCCTATGGCAGGGCTGAGTTTTTTAATAAATTCAGTTTAAAAAACCCCAAAGAACCAAAAATGCAGCAGGGGCTGAAAATGACCCAGCCGAAAGAGTATAATTGGATTTGGAGAGGGGAAGCCTGTTTCAAAAGAAAATTCTTGGGATGCTTGTTTTTAAAGGGGTAGCAGCAACCTCCAGAAAACAACGAAGCAGCTGCTGGAAAATGAAGGGTAAAGTGAGGTCTGACCTCAGGACTTGCCCTGCTTCTGCAAATCTCTCACATCCTTGGGAGCAAAATAATCCTCAGCTCAGCAGAACCCAGGTGAACGGCTCCAGACACTGCTGGGAGCATGAGATTCCCACTGAGGTAAAAAGGGCAAGTGCAGAACAGGACAGGGAGACAGCTTTCAGCCACCTAAGGCAGGGAACATTTCTGGGACAAGTTTTTAATGTGATTTTGGGGTGCTTGTGACTTAAGCAAGTTCCAGTGCTGCTGGAAGCAGGCTGTTTGCAGTTGCAATGCACAGCTGAAGGAGCAGGGCTCAATTTATGCAACAATTCTGTGGAATCACCATGCTGAACACCCTACAGGACAAATCCCAGAAAAAATTATAAATCTGCACAAAAAAAAACAGGCAGAAAAAGTATTACCATTAATGCTTCATCTTCAGAGCAAAAGACTGCAACAGAGCCTGCCTTGAATTGAAATTAAAAAGCTTCCAGGAGATGCATAGTTTTGTTCAGAGAGAAATAGGGTGAGCCAAAATTAGAGGCAAATTAAGAGATGGCAAAGTGCTGAATGTCTCTATTACCCAAGCAATTTGTCCAGAGGGCCAAATTAATTCTAACCTCTGGGGGATTTTGTTCTGCTCTACAGTATCCATATTTTGTACAGGAAAGCCACAGTTAAAATCTGCTTCACTGAGGGGTTCAGTGAATGCTTCTGCAGAGCAGGCAGTTTTTTTGAATTTGCTTTTTTTTATCAGTTGATTTGCTTTCAGATCACACATGGTAACTGCAGAAGGGTTTTTTACTGTAAGAATGTACATGAAAAACACACAGAGGAAAAATTTCATTGCTATTTGGCTGGATAAATGTGGGGGAAAACTGATTTTCCTCGTGATATTTGTTCTCCACAGGCCATCACTTTCAAGTCAACTGCATCTGCCACAAACTGTGCTAATTCATAAAGGAATTCATAAATTCATCATGCAAATTTAAGAATTTCTGCACAACAGTTTTCAGCCTGGACACAAAGATACCCTGTGTTATATACAATTTCCTGGTGCCAGGGGACAACAACGAAAGAAAAAAACAATAGATGGATATATTGCAATATACAGACATAATAAAAAAGAAAAGGCTGATAAAATCTTTCTATTCCAGCAGTTCCAGTATATGGTTTATGTTCACTTTTTACTACACCCTCTTCCTGTTTGCTTGAGAGCTTATCTTTGACGAAAAACATCATTGTTTAAGGTCTGAGTAATACCCACAAAAACAAGGACAGGCTGAGAAGGACACGAGAACTTCAGATTTCTGTACAGCCATTGCATAAGTGAGGTTTTGTTTGTTTTTTGGGGTTTTTTTGCCTAGAATGGGACCACTTTTTACATATATAAGTCAAATTTATCACCAATTATACAAAAGCAAACAGCTCCTATTGTGTTACTTGCAATGACTAATGATAAGTGCATCCCTAACTCTCTTTGGTGTGGATTTAGGCTCATGTATAAAACAGGCTTTTGCTTTTCTTTAAGACCTGAGGGACGTTTAAAATCAGGCATCTCACCAAGCTTTTGTACTATGGATTTCAATATTTACTTTCCCTAAATAACCTCTTTAAAATTTTCTGTTTCTTCGCACTTCTCTGCAAGAAAAACAATTTGCTAATATCAAGCATTAAGGGAAATTTGCACAGGAAGAGGCAAATCAAATCTCTGATTTGTTCAAACAAGACACTCCCTTCCTCAATTTCCTACCTCCTTTCATTGAAGACTATTAAATTCAAATTACATCCTACAAATTGAATGAAACAGAATTCCTCTCTTACCAGTTCCAGCTTCATGAGTAACCCCATAGAGGCACACACCCAATCATCTCAAAATTGATACAAAGGCTTAGCTTCAGCTATATTTGTCTTCATTGTATTTACTTGTGTCTAAATGCAAATGGGTCCCAAAGCACTTAAATAATCAGAGGTTTGAGTTGCCACAAGTGCTCCTTTTTCCTTTCCTTTCCTTTGGAATTCTTCCTGTCCTCCCTGGTACACTGATTGTGTCTGAGCACGTTCTGCAGGGTCAAACACTGCCCTGCAAAATCCCACTGAAATGGGACTTTTCTCTCATTGCAGTCCCCCCTGACAGGTTTGTCACAGGACACGTTGGGAGAGCACCCAGGTACTTCACCAGGAGTGAAAAAAGGGGTTTAAAAGAGTCTGATTAATTGGACAATTCATCACCATCTGTCTTTAGAGCATGGTTCGTACTTGCCTCACAGCTATCACTGGTTATTTTATGGGGATGAATAAATTTACTCAAAAATACTACTGCTCTATAATTTTACAGTTGAGCTTCTGCACTCTAACATCTCTATCTTTAAGGGGTTTTTTTTAATTACTCTGCATTTTCCCAGCCTCTGTTTTCGAACAGGGGGAAAGCAGGACTCTGGTCCCCTATAACTCATTTGCCAAGCTGTGCTAGCTAATCCCTTTAAAGAATAACCTGGCTGGCCAAGGCTCTTCTGGAGCAAAGCAAGGATTTGCCATTGCCTCGTGGAGCATCCAGTGCCTGGAGTTCAAGGGGCCAGAGGTCACTGCTGAGCCTTCACCTCTGTGACAGCGGCACGCAGAACCAATTTCCTCTGGGATTTATTTAGCAGGCATGTGGCCAGCAGGGGAAGCAGCCCTTCCCCCAGATGTGCAGCATAAAAAGAGTTATTTATCAGTGAGCTCCAGAGCCAGGCTGTGGTGAGAACAGAGCGGGATTCTGTGGGACACAGCGGCTCTCCTGTTCCCTGAAACAACGCCTTGCAGCAGCCACAGTAAAGCTG
Organism: Hypocryptadius cinnamomeus; assembly: GCA_013400635.1. Classification (NCBI taxonomy): domain Eukaryota; kingdom Metazoa; phylum Chordata; class Aves; order Passeriformes; family Zosteropidae; genus Hypocryptadius; species Hypocryptadius cinnamomeus. Next base: position 86,190 of record VYZP01078256.1, on the reverse strand, counting down.
AGCTGTGCCTGGAGCCTGTTTTCTGCCCTTGTTCTCTTTTAGAGGACACTGATTTACACCCATTTGTCACCAGGATTCCCGGAGGATGGGAGGGCTCCCAGGGAAAGTGGTGGCACTGTCCAAGGTGAGCAGCTGAAGGGACCTTGGGCAGACACCAGGAGTTTCTGACAGCCCAGGCCCCATCCCTGCTGACCACTCCAGCAGTCCCTTTAAGACAAGCATTTTTCTTCCCATGAAACCTCCTAAAACAGTGGTCTTCTTGCTCTCATTATTAAAAAACTCCAACAAAATATATATTAAATAATTCTAAGTTCCTTTCCCAAAACAATTGGCTTTCTCCTCTCCCACTCTGTATGGGGAAGTACCTCTGCACTTGTTTTGCATAGGAAAAAGTACCTCAGATATAAACCATGAGATTCTTCTGGGACTAAGAGGACCACAGTGGGATTGGCCAAATTCTCTCCATTAGGCCTGTTTCAATATTCTTAATTCTGTCCTTCCCTCTAAAGCCACCTGCATCCTTTACAATCTTAAAAAGCAAAAAATCTCTCTTCTAGAGCCTTGCAACTATAAGAAATAAAACCAAATATTTACTGAACTGACAGACTGAAAACAGTGTAAAATCATCCTTTCAGCACTTGCAATTAGAAGAAGGAATAAAATCTTTCTGGAGCAGGCATCAGTTAAAGCAGGACATTTCATGTCTGGGACAGTAACTGAGCCATCCCAAACCTGGGCACTTTCAGAGCCTGGGTTTTAAAACAAATCCTTGCAGATGGCTTTGAGAAATTGATGTCTTTTATCCTCATTTTACTGAATTTTAGAGATTTTTTAAACTGTAGAGCATTTCAAGGCATCTAGGCTTTGGTCCAAGTCAGAAAATTAGAGCTACAGAAATCTCAGTCTCCTCCCCCAGTCCCACCAGCTCCATCCTTTTTCTGGGACATCATGACACAATTATCTTGAGAATAGATGACTTTTTTCTTTTTTTCTTTTCTATTTTTTTTCACACATGTTAAGAAACCACACCAATAACTGTAAAATGAAACTTCAAGTATTCACTGACTGAGACAGAGACTCGACACAAGAAATTTCAGAGCACTGAAAAATAATTTACCCCAGCAGGAGCAGGATTTTACAAGGGAAATTATTGGCCAACTGTAACTCTTGGCAGCACTGCCATCTCCACTTATAAGGAATTATGTGCCTATGCAAATCAGCCAGCTCTTGAAAATCCACAACCCCCAAACACTGCACCTCAGTCATGCAGCCAAAAGGAAAGGTTATTCCTTCAATGTTAGCCATATTTTGAGTAATTTCCAAAAGGATCCTGTTACTTCTTTGACTGAATTAGAATGAGGGAAGGGGGATCTTCACACCCTAATCCTGCTCTCAGACTTTCTGCAGTGCCATATTTCTCTCTCCCTTGCTTCTGAGGCCATACCTTTAAGGTCACCAGGGTGAGGGCAGGGGGTCCAGTGACATGGGGATGGAGAGTTTTGACACTTTGGCATTTGCATGGCAGTGTGACCCCAGGATGAGTGAGGGGAGGCAGAAGTTCTGATAGTCTGAATTTCTACAGCTCCCTCTCCTTCCAACATGCCCATCTTTCTCCCCTGAGGACACTGTGAAGTGGAATTTAGGAAGAGAATCATTAAATACGTTCTGTGCAGCTTTGCTCCCTTCCTGAAGTGCAGTGCTTGCCTCACTCTCCATGCAGGAACAGCTGAGGGATGCTTGGTTTAGCTTTTCCTCTGTCCTAAGGCCTCAATCTCTGTGAGTTTGGATCTGGATCCTCTGCAGCAGAGAAGCACAAAGCAACCCCTTCTTCCCTTCTAACCTCAGCCAGTTTGTGATAAAAAGTCATATCAATATGCAAATTTTAAAAATGAAAGCTTAATTCTTCTGCAGCGACAACAGCATCTCAATAATTTTAAAATTAAACTCATCCTTAATCTCATCAGGGAGTCTGAATTTTTGCTTTGAAACAGTTGTCACATTATATCACCTTAAATAAATCAATTTTCTCTCTCTCACCTTTTTATTTAGCACTCTTTGCCCAAGAAAAGTGCAAATTTCATGATGGGAGGAAGAAAAAGATAAAAAGAAAGCAAGCAGAAAGAGAATGGAGGAGAAAGAGAAGATAATATGGCTCAAATATGAGGCAGACTAAGGCCGAGGCAGACTAATGCTCTGTTCCTCTGCTTGAATAACACAAGGACATTTTGTTAATGTAGAGCCCAGCATATCTGAAAGGCCCACTCAGCCATGGAAAAACGTGAAAAAATAATCTTCACCAATTTTAAACTAAAAGCCACAATTAAAAAAAATGCTTCTTTATTTGCACCACTACCGAGATTAATTATACATGACTATAAACCATAAGAGATAAATTATCTTTACCAGCCGTTACAACACCCAGTATTTCATTTAGCACCTGCTAACAGCTTTTAAGAATACCTGATGTTTGCAGCATTGCACAATATTTACATTTCAAACAAACAGGAAAGCTTCCTGCTCTCAAAGTTTCTGATAAAACCACTTCAAATAATACTCTCACCTCCTCATCTCAAACCCAACAGCATCATTTCACCACTTAGCACGCACGTAAAAGAGCAACAAAGGCAGTAAAGGTAAGCACCCAAAAGGCAGGAAATTTAGTAATCACAGAGTGCATCACAAAAACATCTCAACCCCGGCACTTACAGCAAACATGGCCCTGGAATGAGCTCCTTTATGGCAGTGCTGCAGCACAAAGAACTTCACAGGGACAGGGACAGAAAGTCCAATTCCAAACCCAGCCAGCTGCTCCTAATCAGCCAGCCAGGCTTTTCTTCCAGGGCACATTCGTTGGATCTGCCACCTGGGTCACATTAAATAATCAGCAGGGACTGGGCAGGGAAGGTGCAGCAGCCTCCTGCCCTGGGATGCTCTGTGTTCTGCCTGCTTTTCCCTGCTGCTGTGCCATCCTTGCCCTGCATTTCCCTGCTTTGCCATCTGTGCCATCCTTTCTCTGCTCTTTCTCCCTCTGCTTTTCGCTGCTGCTGTGCCATCCTTGCTCTCCACACAACTGGAGCAGATTGGGGAATGTGGAATGTTTCAAACTCCACTCCATAAGTGCTTCCAGTTTTAATTTTGATTTCAGCATTTCTGGGCTGAAATCTCCTTGCTGCGACTTTGCAAAGGGGAACGGACTGATTTTATTCCACTTATAAAGTAAATTTCACTGACCTCAGGAAGCTTTGCTGTTATCAGTGTGTCCACAGGCCTGGACTCCTTAATCAAGGCACCGAAGACTGCATTTATTGTTACTGTGTAATACTGCCACATGCATTTCACTCCCCAGTCTCTCCTCATCCGCCAGTGAGCAAAGTGTTGTGGAAAATCACTTCATCAGGAAGGAATCAAAGGCCATTGCGAAATTTTCCTTGGAGTAATCTGGTAATCTGGCAGTTTTCTGGAGAAACTGCATCTGTGATGTGCAGACATCTCATTGCTAGGGAACAAAGCTCGCCCATGGTTACTGCTTGATGTTAAATTTCAGCTCAAACAACACTGCTGTAACTGCTGCTCCTGCATGACACAGACTTCGCATTTGTGTGACATTTAATTGTTTAAACCCAGCCTTTATTGTTTCCCCAAACAATGCTGCCATTCTCAGATTTTAAAGTGCTGCTAAATGTGCTTTTTCTTCTTAGGCTTCCTCATCTTTTCCATCCCAGACCCTGCTGAGGAGCAAGTGGGGTGGGTTTTATTTGTCTCCAGCCAGCTCCAGTGGCAAGTGAGGTGAAATTTTGACTCTCCAGGGTGTTGGATGCTTATTTGTGAGAATCTATGTCCATTAAGGCAGAGGCATCAGCAAACCTCGAGTTCTACTCGGTTCCTGAAATGTTCTGAAATTTCTGACAGCCCAAATATTTAAAGTCAGTGGATATATGTTAGAGAAGGTGTGTAACACCCACCCTCCTTTGCAGCCTTCCTTTGTAGGTTGACATGAGGGAGAAAAACAGGATTTTCCCTTCCCAAGAGCAGGATTTTTCCTTCCAAAGAGATTTCTGATTTTTTGAAGCACACAAAAAAGAATTATATTTAATTTTCTGTATGCAAATGCCTTTGCCAACACGGCTTTAACCAGTGAAGCTGTTCCTGTCCGGGTGAAAATGCAAATCTAATTCAGTTCAGCTAATTAAACTGCCTTGTAGGTACAGCTTAGAATGCTCTCAGAACAGAATAAAGGATTTGGGCCAGTGTAAACGCATCTCCATTAGGATTTTTTGATATTACAGCTATAACAATTGGAGCTGTGCTTTGCTTTCCCGTGTTCTCAGTGACATGACTATGCCAGCAATGCTTTTAAGAGCAAGCCTGACTCTGGCAGGTCTTGTGTGAGTCTGTCAAACAGCCCCCAGCAAAAAAAGCAAACAAGCTCTCACAGTGAAACAAGAAGAGAATCGGCTACAAAACACATCAGGCTGCACTGAAGGAAAACATGAAGGAGATTTCGGCCACTGGACCTTCAGGATACTCAGGCAAAACCCGTGGCCATGTGAATTGTGTCAAAAAGCAGCTGAGCACCTCGCCCCAAAGCTAAGGGTTCTCCTCTGGAACCCCAAAAACATATGTGCCAAACACTTTGTCTTTTAGTAGCCCAGGTTTTGAGCAACAAACTATTTCCATCCTTTGAGGCATTTTCCTGGCATTCAGCTGAAATTGAATGCGAACTGTAGGATCTGTTTTTCCTGGTGCTGAAAAAAATCCACCATCTTTTTGTTTTCCACCACACAGCCCCACAACAGGCCAGGTCTTTGGGGGAGAAGTGTTGGGACTGTCTGGAAAACACCAGGTCAAACCTCACCCCTCAACTTGGCTCTCCTGAAGGACCCTCCTTCATCAGTGATATTAAAAAATAAGTGATTCTTCCTCAGAACAGACAGATAAAAACACCTGGACAAAAAAAGTATAGTTACTTTATGAAGTTGCATTTTCTGCTCTTTGACAGTGTTCCTCTTCAGGTCAGGCCACTAAACCAGAACTCTGCTAAGCCTAAACTAAATTGTGTCCCCTCCTGATTTAGCAAGGTCCTTTACAAAGCTGTTTGAGCTGCATGACTGAGAGCTGCTCTCTGTTCTTGCAAGTTGTGCCCTAATCACCCGTAAAAGCAGATTTTCTGCTCCACAAACAGACACCAGAAGAACCCTGTCCAGTGGGAAGTTCTCTCCCACATTCTCAAGGGAATGTAGTGTGTGAATCTGGGCTTCATTTTTTATTTTCTGAACAAATAATCAGTGATGCCAAAAACTAAATTCTTGCAGTAGCTCTGAGCTCAGAGCAGGTTCACTGCAGGGCTGGGGTGGGTTTTGATCCTTCTGAGGCTCAGGGACAGCCCTGCATCCCCAGGGAAATTCCTGGAGCTGCAAGGGGAACCTGGTTAGAGAGGCTCCTCAAAGTGATGTCAGCAGTTTGTTTTAAACCACTTGATATTTCCAATATCTCAATCTCCTCCTTCAAGCCCTGACACATTCCTCTCAATACTCTAAAGTTTTTGTCCCTATGCAAATGTAAGAATTAGCTCTGGATTGCCTGGATTTTGCTAGTTTAGACCAGATTCTAAATTATTTTATGCAGGATTTTGATATTCAAATTTTTTAATGCCTCTGACCCTCGTGTCTGCCAGGCAGCTGTTGCTCTGGGGGCTCTCCTTTCTGACATCAGCTATTATGCCTTTAAAAGTGCAAATAAATAAAATTATAAATTAAAAGAGTGAAGAGGAAACATGTGCAGAGGGCTTTTTTATTTTTTTTTAAATTCATCAAAGGCAGCAGAGCCCCTCTATGCTTCCATGTTGTGCTTTGCATTTGTTCCAGCAGGAGGATAATGAGAAATGGAAAACACCAGTGTTCATTATTTCAGCATATTCCCTAATGTGTGTGCTGGGTCACTGGGAGAGAAAAAGGAGGAAAAGGACTTTACACTGCATTTAATTCACTTCTAAATCTGCCCAGGCCTGATTCTTAAATCTAATCTCCAATATCTGTTTCAAAAGTTTCCACAGTTCAAAATTCCACAAAAGTCCTCTTCTCTCCCTTCTCTCCCTCTCTCTTCCCTTTTCTTCACACAGCTTCATCTCTATGAAAATATTCTCACCAAAGCCTGACTTCTGGGGTTAATTCAACCTGTAATTAAGACTCAGATTAAACACAAGAAGGCAAATTTTCCTTTGGTCTCAGATTTAACCAGGTCTGTCCTGAGCCACGATGGGTATAGGTATTCAATTAGAAAAAACAAATTAGAAAATATTCTAATATTTTAGAATCTTTAAGTTAAATTGTGCTGCTTGACAGAAAAATTTTTAATCAAAATGTCTGAATTTCAGTTGTTTTCTCATCCCTGATTTCATCCCCAGTTTTGTACATGAGAAATGGCACAAAGTGGCAGCAGACACTGAAATTGTTTGGGACAGACATATTGTCTTAGTTATACTGAAAAAAATATATTTGGTACACAATTAAAATGGCCACTGCTCTCAGTTTGCCTGATTATAATCTCTACCATATGACTCCCATCTTGGAACATGCAGCTCCTTTTTGTGTGTTTGCAGGAAAATATCCTATAGCTGAGAGCAGCTAATACTGGAGAAAATACTAATTTACAACTGGAATATCTGAAGGATTATAAAATGGGAGAAATTCAGATTTGCAGCACTATGACACAAGAGTGCAACATACTAAAGGTGATAGATTTAGCAACTTAGGTTCTGGATATTTAAATTTAGGTGTTGTCCAGGGGTCTGGAATCTCATCAGCTGCTGGTCCTGGGCTGTTACAGGACCAAGGATGATCCTTAATCCCATTGATGCTGCCAAGCACAGCTTCCAGGCAGAGGGGCTGCAGGAAAATGCACTTCTCTTGCCCAACCTGAAATCCCTTTTGCACAAGTCTCTCTTGCTCGCTGTGGGCTGTAAAACCCATCTGCAAGTCCAAACAACGCCGCTTTCATCTCCACAACAATCCCTCTGCTGCCCCAGGCTTCGGGGCACCCATGTTTGTTAAAACACCCTGCTCCAAGCACCACTGGTGAACCTGATAACCGTGTTTTGACTTCGCTTCTGTCCCTGTTTTGTGTTCTGAGGGGGAATGTGGGCAGGAGGGAATGTTTGGAGCTGTTCTGCCAGGAAAGCATGGGATAGATCACCATGGAGGGGACACCCAGCAGTGCAATCTCTCCTCAATAACGTAACTATACATCAATAAAGCTTCTCTTAATATTCACACAATATTCATCCTTAATTGTGAGAGCCAATCTTCTCATTTACTCATCTATAACACTTCTGTCCATGTTTTGTGTTCTGAGGGGGAACATGGGGCAGGAGGGAATGCTTGGAGCTGTTTTGCCAGGAAGGCATGGGATAGATCACCATGGAGGGGATGTCCAGCAGTGCAATCTCCTGGGCTGCTCTCCTTCTGCCTCTACATGTTGTAACACAGAGCTCTGCTTGTGCAGAACCGGGCAAAATGCAAATATTTCACCTAAGTGCTCTCTTACACTCCTGTTGTAGCCTGGACACGTCCGTGGGATCTGGATCCCTCGGCTCTATTTGGGTGACCTTTGCTAGGGATAAAACTTCACCTAATTACACCTCCTTTGCCTGGAGGGCTCAGCAGGCAATGGCCACATCCCACAGGAGGATCTCTGCTCGGCAGGCAGGTCTGCCCCTGCAGGGATTGAGGAGCCTTCCCAGCTGGATGAGCTGGGAGCAATTTCACAGGGAGCTGATGAGCACCGCCCAGCCAGAACTCCGGCATTGTCTGCCCAAGTTATTCCCCTCACAATGCCTTTCTGAATTTCTCTGTATTTTCTTCTGTATTTTCTTCTCCATTTCCCACCTTAGATAGTGGGTGAAGATATTTTGTCTAAAATATCCCTATTTGTCCTACAAAATTCAACAAACCACATCACTTTGCTTCTGCTGACCCACTTGTGATGTGAAAATGATAAAAGCAGAAGTGTCACTTCTTCCTGAAACATCTCCACTGTGTGGAGATGTTGATTTTTGAATGAGTTTTGAGGGGTTTTCCCATTTACAGTTAGGGCAATTTCAAGCAGCAAATCACATTATTATTTTAACAGTGCTAGAGGAAATGAACTACTCCACATTTTCTAGTTGCACCATTTACAGTGCCCACCCAGAACAGATACCACAATTTCACATCTCATTAGTCTGGCAGGCTCCAGGATAACTCTTCTCCTCTTCAAACTCCCAGTAATTTTCTAACCTAGATGGTGAATAAAATATATATGCACATATATATCAACGTATACAAATAAGTAGTTATTTATTGTATTTATAAACAACTATTTATAAAACCAGAAAAGGATGGGCTACTTCCTGAATAATGTTAGGAATAAAATATTCCCCAGCATTTCTGCACTTCAAAGCAATGGCCAATGGAGTGTGATGTGATGAGAATTCTGAAATTCAGAGGGACCAGGACCTTATCCACAGAATAAAACAGGAACTATTTCTGCAGAGACAGAGGCGAAACTTTGGCAAAGGAAGTTTTAATAGATTTTTACATGACACAAAGCCAAAAGTATCCAAAAATGACTGATGTCTCAAATTCCATGGCAAAAATCTGATGGAGCCCAACAGAAGATTTTCTCTTGACTGCAGTGGTGATGAGATCAGGTATGAGGGAGCAAAAATCAGCTCTTGATGTTTAGTATGCATTTTAACATCATAAAACATGTTAGAACAGCTCGTTCACACAAGGCTTCTTGGAAAAGCAGCATCAGGAGAAAATTAGAGAGGGAAATTCTCCAGGAGTTGGTGAGGGAAACCTCTGACTGCTCGTGAATGGTTCTGGCTTTCAACTGCTCCTTTCCCACCAGAGTGAGACAAAATTGCTGCTTTTGTACATATTTTGTTGGTTCTGAACACGACTGACAGCACTGCTCCCTCCCCAAGCTGTTATTACAGCCAGTGGCATCAGTATGGTTGCACTTCATTTTCTGGAATAGATGAGTTAGTGGTTAAGTAATAAAATACAAAATTACCTCTTTTAAGGTGGTGTGTGACATTATGGGGAGAGTTTTCCAAACGTCTTCACTAACACAGGTAATTAGTTGCCTTTTGCTTGGTATTTTCTTCAGATTCCAAACTCTTTCTGCTCCATGGACTGGTTTTAGTCCAGTGAAATAAAGACACTCCATTTCCAAAATTTATAGGGTTCATTTATTACCTCTAGTAACATATTATACTGTATAAATACTCTATCCTTGTTATATGTCCTTTTAAAAAAGCGATAACTTAGAAGATCACATTAGACAAGAAGTATAAAAATAAATACGCTCATTATATGCATTTATTACAAATTATAACCCTTCCCAGAAGGGAGAGAAATATAAAATACTTATGAAGTATATAAAATCTATAGTAATATATTTTACTATATACATATGGAAAGCCATATTCTCTCATGGTCTATGGACTGGCACAATCTTCAATGATGTGAATGCTGGCGTTTCGCTGTGGATGGACCTGCTATCCCTCAGCTTTGCCTTCCCACCTGATCAGTGACTGAGCTCTACAAACCCAGCAGAGGCAACAGAGGACGTTCCCATTCATAATGGGATTCTTTTTTTTTTTCCTTTTTAACTCAAATAATATCCATTGGCTGGGATAAGGCCAAAAGTTTGAGTGTGAAAGCACGACTGAAACGCTCACACACTCCATGGATCTGTTTGGCACGAAGGCAGGACCAAGCTGGAATCGGAAAAGCCAGTGGAAGGCATGCAGAAGGCACAAAGAGCAACTACTCAGACTCAGATTTCCACTTTTCCAAGCCTCTGGATTACACATGTCACCACAATGGCACTGGAGTGGCTGAGAGAAATGGACAGGCACATTGGGATGACATAAAGGTATTTTTAAAAAAAATATTAAATTCTAGCGATTTGTGGAGTTGATATTTGTTCTTGGTATTTCTTACTCTTGACAGGTAGAGAATATGGCTTTATTTTTATATAAAACTATTCTCTGAAACAATAGCAGCCATGAATGACATAGTTAAAGCTCCTTTTCCAATCTTGTTTTTTGCCCTTTGTGAGGTAGGTAAGTCCTGACCAATTATTTTAAGCTATCTTTTTCCCTCCCCTTCCTAAAAGTGGGGATTTGATCAGTACCACAAGATAAATCCAAAAGAAGGGAGAAATAACCAAATCCCAAAATGTTTGCTGAAATGTGTCTCACTTGCTCACATTTGGCTTATTTTATAACAGACTTTTAAAAAGGCAATTCTGATGCCTTTGGGCCTTATCTGCTAAAGAGAAATGAAAGACATGGGTCTGCTATCCCATCCAATTTGCAGTTAGCAGGGGATTTTTGGGATGCAAAGCCAATTCAAGCTGTTTGCACTGTCCCACCTCAACAGATCTTCACCGTGAATTTTTTCACGCAAAAACACAGGTGCTGCCTCTAGCCCTCTTTTGTATTTTTCAGTGCACTGGTCTGAAGGAAAAAAAAAAAAAAATAAAAAAAAATAAAAAAACCATTTTAGCTTCTCCCAAGCCGCCCTATCTAGCTGCAGTCCGTGGCGTTGCAGAAGTCTATCAGGTGCTTGGGTTTCTTGGAGGGCTCACAGCTTTCTTGGGGCAGCACGCTGCCGTCGGAAGAGACACATTTCAACAACCTCTTCTTGAAGCCTTTCCCACACGTCTTGGAGCAGGGGGACCAGTCCCCCAGCTGCCACTGCGGGCAGGGCACGTCGGCGCAGGGCCGCAGGTTGCTGGGCTTCAGCTCGCGGGCACAGTCGGCGGCCGGCCGGCCCCGCGGGTCCCGGCACTCCACGGCGCGCCGCTGCCAGCCCGAGCCGCACGACTTGGAGCACTCGCCCCACTCCTCGATCACCCACTCCGAGGAGATGATCTCCCTGATGGCGTTGAAGGATTCTTTCTTCCTGCCCGCCGCCGCCTTGTCCGCGTCGGGCTGCGCCGGCTTCTTCACGAAGTAGGTGAACTTGATCTTGGGCTGCGGCAGGTCCCCCACCGTCAGGACCTGGATGGTCAGCGGCTCCTTCAGCGGGCTGAAGCTGCGGATGCGCTCCAGGGCGGCCGAGGAGCCGCTGTAGCGCAGCACGCTGCCCTTGTAGGTGATGTCCTGCTCCAGCGTGGACAGCGTGTAGTCGCCATTGAGGACGTAGGTGCCGTCGGCGGCTTTGATGGCCAGGAAGCTGCCGTCGTGCCTCGCGCCCCGGTGGTTCCGCTGCTTCACCTCGATGTTGGTGGCCCCCGCCGGGATGGTGACCACGTCGTGGTAGCCAGGTCTGCCCCGGGAGAAGAGAGAAACACTGAGTCCTCTGCAGGGAAGGGGAAAAAGACTCCCAGCCCAAGACTAAATCTTGTCTGAAGTCAAGGCGTTTTGCTCGATAATGGATGAATCCCACCCACAAGGACAAGGTGAGGCAGCAGCCCTATTGTTAATGGATGAATCCCATCCACAAGGACAAGGTGAGCTTCCCCCCACAAGGACAAGGTGAGCAGCAGCCCCCCACTCACTTGGCTCTAACGAGGGTGCCAGACACTTTCTTGCAGGTGGAGCCGTTGCCCCCGCAGATGCCGCACTTGTCGAACTTCTTGTTGGAGCCGATGGTGCGGTCGCAGCCGGCCTTCACGCACTGCCCCTGCACGCATACGGACGTGGAGTCGGGGCTACACGGGGTGCCATCCACCACCTTGGGGACACAAGGAGCCTGGTTACAACATGCACGGTGCTCTGAAACTGCGTGACACAAAATATGGGTGGGTGGAAAGCCCGCAGCGCCTGTCGTTTTCAGGGCTTTGGAAACTAAAAAGCAGAGCAGTCCACAGGCAGTCTTCTCACTTGCCAAAATGATGCCATGGTAAGAGGAGAAAACAATCTCATTTTTCATTAATACCTCCCCCTAAAAACCTACTGTTTACTGATCTCATACAAAAGAAGCCCCATTGCTTTCTAGTGTCACTAGAAGGCAGCCCTGTCCTCAAAGCACATTGCTTTTAATGCTGTTCAGCACATCCTTCATTTCTAGGAGTGCTGTTCCACAAAAACCCTCTGTGTCATCGCCCTGGTAGTTCCTGGCTCTCACCATCTGATGACAGCAAATTCAAGTAGCTATGCAAGATGAACATTTTTCCTCGTGTTTATTTTAAGCTGTCAGCATGTTAGTAACCAGTATGAGAAAGCACCAATGTTCTGGCGAAGATCCCTCAGAGTTTTCCAAACCTATCTCAATGCAATCAGATTGGTGGAAGGAGAGGGAAGGAAACCAGGGTGGAGTGGGTAGAGGAGATGGAAGGATTGTGCCAAACACTTAAAACATGCTTGCAATGATCCTACTGTACATGGAGGAATATTCCAGCTTAAATATGAGAAAGACAATTTCACATTTCTACATTGCTTGACTCTTTACACAGAGAGAAAATAAAAATCCCCCTCATGATCAGCTGGAAGAGGTGCAATTTTGAAATACCTTTGGCTGTAGAACAAAGAAGTATCCTGTTCCTTTGGCTCTGCAAACCAGCTTGCATCTGTCCTTTGGAGACACACCAGCAAACTTGGGTGTCCACTCCACTGCAGGTCCACTTCCAAAGGCAGACTTGGAAAACTCGTTGTGCTTTTCACACTGTTCCTCCCTGAACGTTTTGCCTGCAGGCAGAGAAAAGACAGGTGGCCATGAGATCATCTCTGTCCGTGCTCTTCCTCCACAACACGCCAACACTGGGTGTAAAAAATGGGGAAAAATTACCGTTGTTGTCGGGGCAGTCCTCGATGTTGCAGGACCTGTACTGCACCCGCTTCCCTTCGCAGTACTTGCCCCCGTTCCTCGGGACGGGGTTGTCGCACTCCCGGAAGGAATACTGCACTCCCCCGCCGCAGCTCCGGGAGCACTCGCCCCACGCCCCCCAGGAGCCCCAGCCCCCGTGCACTGGCGTCTGGAATGACAACAAAAGCAGGACACAGGTTAAAGAAAGGTAAATCCATATAAAACCACACCATAAAACCAATCATCACGCTCATTTTTACCCACCCGAACTCATTAAAAACCCTGCCCTAGGTTTGTTCATTAGCATTGAATCAATCCCATCTAACAGATCCCTCCCGCTGCAGCGTTTTCCACGCGGCTCTGCAAAACCCAAAGCTGCACCCCATTTCTTTTTCACTACTTACATCATAATGCTTCTTCTCAGTCTTATTCACACACTTGCCATTCATGCACCACTTCCCTTCCCCGCAGCTGGTGCCGTCTGCCCAGGGGAAGTGTTTGGTTTGGCACACCAGCAGCCCTCCCGAGGTGCCCGTGCACCACAGCGTCGTGCACGTACTGGCTGCGTCGGGGCAGTGCTTGGACTCATCTCCAAACGTGAACTGGCACTGCCTGTTGGCATCGTACAGCGTGCCAGGCAAGTCCGAAGGGAGCTGGATGGGCCTGTGGGGCTTGTCCAACAAGCACTCCCCTGAAAAAGTGGGGAAAAAAAGGGAAAAACCAAGTCAGATGATGCTGCGGGGTCAGTTTTAAAAAGGAACTGCATTTGCTTTTGCGCCACCGTTTTTGTAAAAAAAAGGCTCTTCTAAATTCACTGACAGCATGCAAAAGGTTAAGCCTGTGCTGAAGCAGAAACACTCTTAAAGAAAAAAAAAAAAAAAGGCAAAGCAGTAAAGCACAAGAGCTCAAACGCCACATGAACGGAAAGCTTAATAACCTTACCATGACCGTTATCCAAAAATGTTGTAATCATGTAGGCACTGCATGGAGACCAGGGCTGGCTGCGGTCCAGGTTGGAGAGCATGGATGCCATCATGTGGAAATCCCGGCTCATTCCATTGATGCCAGCACACTGCTTTGCATCATCATGAGGCATGTTAAACACGTGGCCTTGGAGAAAAGGAGAAAAGCAAAGTCTGTAACTTTAAGAGGTCTGTCCTACGCTTTACCAACAGTATTTGAAATATTGCTCTAGAGCTGCTCATAGCCTGGTCTGTAATTAATAACCCAGAGCTGAATGCTCCCAGATTTCAAGCAGATGGCACTGGATCTTCTCTCTCTTTTTTTTTTTTTTTTTCTGCAGGCACACACACAGCTCTTGCAGACAATGCTCTGCAGGCCGGATTTGCTTTCCCGAGTCCAAGCCTGCTCCAAGACAGGGCTTTGCCTCCTCCCGACTGTTCCGGGGAGGTGCAGGCTGGGCTTTACGGCATCAAGCTGGCTTCAATTAATCCCAGGGAATGGCTTTGCAAAGTTTCAAGTACCTAATTCGTGGGCTGTTGTGAAGGCAGCCTGCAAACCATCGTCTTCTATGATAGAGCAACTGCGGTTTAGATCACAAACTGTTCCCACATCAGCCATCCCAAGAGTATCACATGTCTTGGCACCGCACAGGTCCTGTAAAAAAAGGCAGTTTCATTATTAATCAGATCAGAGACTTAACCTTGGCAAGAGCCATCCAGCCCTGGCAGTTTGCCTTTACTTATGGAAAGAGCATAAATATTCAGCACTTCAATGGGTATGATGGCAAAAATCTGTCTCTGGAACATAGGCGAGGGTTACACGTAGAAATGAAATGCATAATTTCCATCTGAAATCTGCTAAAAATATATGGGGCAGGAACACAGTGCACAATCTGTGAGTTTACAAAGACAGTGCACAAACTGTGAACTTCACCAGACATGGTGCAAACAGCAAAAAAAAAAAAAGAATAAAACGAAAAGCAGCTCATGTAATTTTTAGCCTGCCTCGCTGCAGCTGTGGTGACACACGGCTGTCTCTGGACACATTTTCGGAGGTCTCCTGGCAGAGGGGGCAGGGAGCAGTGGGCGTGGGGCTGGATGTGACTCGGTGTCCCTCACCTGCCTGGTGAAGAGGATGGCCGTGTCGTAGTGCTCGGCGTGCCGGTCGCTGGGCGGGTTGTGCTGCTTCTGCCAGCTGCAGAAATTCCTCAGAGTCAGGGCGGCGTTGGAGGAGATGTCCGGGCCCTTGCGCTCTTCGTAGATTACCATGATCTTCACCACCACGAGGCTGATGGAGTTGCGGATGCTGGGGTGCTTGTACAGCTTGGCGGCCACGGAGAGCAGGGTCAGCAGGTAGTGCTTCAGCCCGCTGCCGTGGAACTCAGCCATGGACTGGTCGGCCACCAGCATGGTCTCCACGTAGCGGGGGCTGGACACGAACCTCTTCTTCCTCCTGCTTCTCGTTTCTGCGTTAAAAAAAAGACAGAGGGAAAGCGCAGGTGAGCACGAAAGAGCGCCGTTCAGAAGCCCAAACCCGCGGATGCTCAAGATGCGCACCCCTGCGCACCCCAGGAGCGCACCTCGGGGTGGCATGCGGGGCAAGCAGCGGC
>VYZP01078256.1:52389-70291 GCA_013400635.1 Hypocryptadius cinnamomeus | reverse complement strand
CCCGACGGGGCGGGACGGCACCGACACGGCCCGGGGTCGGCCCCCGGCTGCCGCAGCCGGCTGGCCTGCGCCCCTTGCCTGCCCCGGGGGTGCTTTGTGCCCGGCTGCGAGCGCTGCGCGCCGCGGGGATCTCTGGTGGCAGCGCCTGGATGCGCTGCGGGTCCGTCCCCCGCCCCGGGAGCTCCGGACCGTCCACCTGCCGCTCCCTGAGCCCCGCGGCGCGCGGGAGGGAGGGGACATCCCTGCTCGCCTTCGTGGCTTTACCTTCTATTTTTCTTCTTTTTTTTTTTTTAATCATTTTTAATCCCCCCCTTCCCAAGCAACTCCTGCCCTTTCTCGGCCCTAATAGCTGCAGTCGGTCATGCACCTGTACTTCTGAGAAATGGTTCCTTTCCAATCACTTAAACAGACGCGTTTACGTAGGTGCAGCTAATGTTTTGCTTTGAAGCCATAACCCAAGCATGGTGGTGCTGCTAATCCCCTTAATTCTTTATGTGCGCAGCCCCAGCTTTCTGCTTCTGGAGGCCTTTTTGGAGGAGGAGGGCAGAGAAGTGGTGAGTAAGTGTGTGAATAAAAACAGAATGTGTGTACCTGTTGGTGACAACTCCTGGGCTTCCCAATTAAACAAAGATGCTTCTGTGTCTGTCAACACATCATTTAACACAAGTATGAAACTCAGGGGCTGAAAACAGAAGGAGTAAAACCTCGGGATAGGGCAAATGTTTCTAAAATTTTATGTAAAATTTTATGTATCCACTGTTTTCTTGGGATGGAACGTCCCATTTATGCCACTAAATCTAATAACCCTAAGGCTTTTCTTCCTAATTTAAACCATGTCAGACAAACTTGGAACCACATGTGTGTGTCAATAGCCCAGTCTGACTGCCTGCTAACTTCTGACAATGCATCCATTTCCCATGGCGTCCTGTAAATCTTACAAGCTTAGAATTGTGCATTGTTTGAAGCTGTGCAAAGAAACATAGGAAAAGATGAACCCAATTTCTCAGCTACTTGCTCAGCAGAAGTGCTCTTGTGCCACAGAGTGATGGGCAAATGTGGCCCACCACAAAAAGGCCTCAATGTGAGATTTTCTTTGGGACACAGCAGGAAATGCTGGATTGACTTCGAGAGGCTGCGACTGCTGCCCATTTAATACATCAGCAGAAAAATCCATTCAGTTGGGACTAATTTTTCACTTGAGTTGGAAATGTGTGTCAATCTCTACCCTTACCTTTGAGATCTGTGTGTGCCCAGCTCTGCTGTGCTTTTTCTAGGATAGAGCACAACAAAGGTACCGTTCATTCATGCTGTTAATTAATTTGGTATTGCGCATGATACCTAATTTAAAGAATTCCCAGTTTAAAAGCCTGGAAATGGAAACGTGGAATTGAAAGGAAAGCATCTTCATAATTTATTTTTCAACTTGCATTGGTTCAGGATAGAGACTCTTGCAAATATATATGAATTAAAAATAGGAAAATCTCCTTGTATGTCAGCATAATCAGTGTCACTCATAGATCAGCAGGGACCAGAGCCAGGCCACCAAAGAGGTGTGTCTGACCAGCTGCTAGGTGCACCTTTGGTTTTGCTGCTGTTTTTGATGTTAATTCTCTGATTTGAAAAGATCCTGACCACCTTAAAACAGCTTTTTTTGGGCTGAAAAGTCTTTTCCATATTCCACCAGGTGGCACTCGCCTATAAAAAATTGTTATGTGAGAGTTCCATGGTTGTCTCCCAGCTTTCCTGGTGGAAAGGCTTGCATTTTAGCAGGGAGCTTTACAGTGCCCTGATTAGGACAGAAGCTTTCCTGGCCTTTATGTAACATCCAGGGAAGTGTTTTAGCAGAGAACTCAGCTGCTCTGTTACACTACCTCAACACAAATCGTGTTGGGAAGGAATTTTTACAACAGGTTTGCTGCCTGTCACACCTGGATCACCACCTGGATCATCTTGTAAGTTCTTAAATTGCTTCCTGTGAGTGAGTTTAGCTGGATTATTCAGGGCACTGAAACCTCTGTATATGTACTTTTAATCTGTATTGTACCAAATCTGTGCCTGCTCCAAATCACAGTTTGTGTGAATCAAGACTTAGAAAGAAACACACTGACCTTTCTCTGGATTTTACATAGATAAAAACCCAGAAAAGGCATAAAATTAGTCTTTTAAAAGAAATTTCTAGTGCTTGGAGGAAGAAAGCACATCCTGTCAGGAGTACAAGACAGCGTAATTCCAAGTAAACCACCAGATAGCGCCACCACATCATCGTTTTTGGGTCAGATCGTCGTCTTTTGCTCTGAAAGAGCAGTTTTTATGGCTCAGACCCAAGTGCTGTCGGTCTCTGAGCAGGATTAACAATGCTGAAGCTTTAATTTCTTCAATACTGTTTGCAATAATGGCTGCTTCCAAAATTTAAAAAAAAAAGAAGAGGCAACACAAACAACCATCCCAACCTTATTTTTTTCAATGCTGCAGAATGATTGTTCTTTCAAAAACTGTTATAATTAAAATTAAATTAGAATTAAAACAGCAGATGGCACATTAGGCCCATTGAATAGGGGATAAAAGACCTGATGCTGTAGAAAAAGTGCTCTGAAAAACACTTCCAAGAGTATTTCTGGAGATTGTTTCTCTGTGATGTCTTTGTGTTTTGCGTGATTAATTTATATATTTCCATTTATTATTCATTTTGAGGTCAGTAACTGTTGGGGTTTTTTAGTAGGGTAAGAAGGTTAAGAGAGAAAACCTCTAATTTTGCCAGTTTTGATAATCAGCAAAAAATGGGGAAAAGCAAAACAATGTCCATCATCACTTTTAATGAGAAGTACACATTTTTATTTTGGAGGAGAATCATGGGATTTAACGTGGTGATGCGTTTCTCTGTAATTTCTGCTTTTACATTACTGATTATCCAAGTTGCTTTAAAAAAAATAGATGCAGAAATTTGGGCAGCCTCCAAATTTTATTGCTAAACAGCCCATGTAGGCCTGTGTGCACTCAAAATGAGCTGCTCCCAATTCTTTCTACTTTCCTTTATAAACTTTTATCAAAATGGGATTCAGCAGGAACTTGAACTGACACTTCTGGCTGCATGAATCAAATATTTTGCTATTTAAAAAGAAGGAGGTTTGCATGAGAATGTGAGTTCAGACCTGTCCATACCCTGCAGAAATCCACAATAAGTGGTTTAAAAGACTGTTGAGGTCTGACTTTGTGTCTTGCTTTCTGGTAGTAGTAGAATTTGCAACACCATCTAAATATCTTGTGAACAGCTGACCTAAATCTGAATTTTCATGGTCAAAACAACTGCCAGGGATCAAATAAAAGCAATCAGGTAAAGCAAAATGCTGCATTGTAGCGTGCCTGCTTTAAAAGTGTTTCAGAAGTTAAATCCAGCTTTAACATTGACTCCTAAGTCCCTTGACAAATGGCAAAGAGCACATTCATAGTGCCCTGAGCTCCACTGACATTTTGATATTTTTATCACACTGGGATTTCAACAGATCCCTCACTTTCTCCTGTGCTGTGGACAGAGGATTTCACAAGCCCTGCAAGACATGATACAGTTGCCATGGAATTCCTCCTAATGAAAACTCATCCCTGCACCTGTTAATAATTTTTTATGTTTTGAGATTCCTGTGTGTGATGCCATACTCATTCCAAAGCCACTGTCCAGTAAGATTTCCACACTGTCCAGGATGTGCTGATCATTCTTTCTGACCAGAGACCATATAATGCTGATACACCTTATAAAAAGTGTCAAGAAATTTGAACATTGGCAGCAAACATTTTCAGTGGAGTTAAACATCAGTACCCTCACCCTGGCTCATCCCCTCTGCCCCCACCCTTCTTCCCTGTTACGCTGGATAATCAAATGTTGATTGGCAGTGAGTGTATTTAACAAAGGGCACAAACCTTTAAGAGAAGTGATTAACCACTCTCCACTCTCCAAACAATTTATACACATGCTTAGACTCATCTAATCCATGCTTTGCTAAAAGCTTGGATGGGCTTTCCTCTTGGTTTGTAGGGATGGGGCTCAAATGAGCAACTCACTGCCAGTAATGAATATTTCCTAAATTCCCCTAGAGAGCTTATCCTTCTTTAACAGGTAAAAACCTGAGGTACAAAGGGATTTAGCAATTTTTTAGCAATAAGACAAAATACCTCTGTTACATCAGTGCAGTTCTTAGACATTTGCAGAACCTGTAGCTCTGCCATAATTTTCAGGACGGGGCTCCTGATGCTGCTGATCGGTTCTTGATTTTTGGCAAATTTTATGCACATTTTGAACAGGACATGGGATGGTTACCTCTTGGGGTTTTTTCTGCTTTCAGTCCCCCTTGTTTCCTAATGTTAGGCTCTAATTTCAGATTGAGTTTTGCTTCTCTTTTAATGCTGGGGATGAAGTGAATGGGAAATCTTTGTTTGCCATCAGGTAGGAGGGCATGTAAGTCAGTAAGACTTGTTTAGGTGTCTTGGGATGGAACAAACTCCAAAAAGGTTTCTCTAAATCCATGTCATTTCTCTATGTCATCACTGTTTTAATCACAAGGTCAGCTGAACTGGAGGCAAGACATCATCACATAATTTCGCTGACACATTGGGATGCTTAATATTTCCATTTTATCAATGAAATGAGAGAAATAAAGAAAAGGTTGTAACACTGATCTTAGACAAAGAACTGCAGGGCACCATGGTGGGCTGGATGTCAGCTGATCCCTCATTCCTCCTCAGCAGAACAGGAGGATGAAAATAAGATAGAAAAGCTCGTGAAATGAGGTAAAGGCAGGGAGCTCAATTACCAGTTACTATCATAAGCAAAGCAGAGTTACCTTGGGGAAATTTAATTTAATTTACTGCCAATTAGAGTGGGATGGTGAGGAGCAAAGACAGGATGTTGCCTGCTTGCCTTATTTTTTCCCCCCTTAATTCCTGACTCCTCTGCCTTGCTCTCAAGTGTTGCAGGAGGATGAGGAATGGAGGGCTGTGCTAAGCCCAGGAGAGCTCCTCTTTCACACTGATTTGCAAAAAAAAATCTACCACCAGGAGCTGACAAAATAGATCAGGCTGTTTCCATCGGGTCTGATTTGATGCTGCGCCTTCCTGGCTGTCCCTGGCATGTCCCCAAGGAGGTGTGTGAGGTGAGGAAGCCTCTGGCTGCCCAGGTGGGTGCTGTGGGCAGAGGAGCTGAGCAGTGGCAGCCAGAGCCTCCCTTCTGTTTTTGGGAGTTTTGCCCTCTCTGTCTGTCCCAGTTCCCTGCAGAAGCCTGGTTGTGTCTCCCTGCTGAGCTCAGGGAGCCCCTGAGCCCAAAACCTCTCTTGCACAACTGCAAATCCCACTGCTAATGCCTCCCACCCCAGGAGCAGCCCCCTGTGCTGCGCTGGGACACGGAGCTGGGGCACAAACGGGAACAAAGGGGACTCAGCAGACACACAGGCCCTGCTCCTGGGAATATTTATAGTCAGGCTTAACTCCCAGCATCGTGCTAACCCTAAAGCTTCATAGAAACTTGGCTGAAATGCTCTGTTTACAAATGGTATGGAGAGGAAGCATGTGCAGTGTCTTCTACAAGAAGTGAGGCTTTTCAAACAAAACACCCATCCACCCCCCAGGTCAGTTTATCCCACGGACACAGCAGGAAATAAACAGACTGTAGGAAACCAAGGCAAACCAACTCTGTATTTTCACTCTTGTTGCTCTTAGGTCTTCTAAAAGAAACATTGTTGCTGCATAAGACCAAACATCAAAAAGTCGATTTACAAACTGTGTAACTTCCATTCAACATCACTCAATTTCTCCTCTTGCTTTGATATGCAAGCCCTTATGCAAAGCCCTAAGAAGAGAGGGAAGGGGTAAAATAGGCATGGGGAAAGCTTTTCCCAGTATTATTCTATTTAATCTCAGTATTTTGACTCATTCTCTCATAGTTGCTTTCCACCTTCAGTTTAATCAGAGGATTATAAGTTTTAATTCCAAATATATTTAGATATGCTGTTAAAATATTGCAGGCAGAAAGATGCAGCATTGTTTCACATGGGATATTTTTTATGAGAATAATTAACGTAATTGTCTGCCAAGCTCAGCCATCCTTATTGACCATAAGATGGGCATGACTGGAAGGTGGACATCATGTCCCCTTCCCTACTGGCATTGCCCTCTCCTGCTGGGAAAGAGGCCTGGTCTGGTGCCCAGTTGGGGTCCATGGGGAGCACAGCTGAGGCAACCCCAAATTCTTTGGGTTGCAGCTGGCTCTGGCAGCCTCAGCGCAACATCTGCATGTCCCTTGGGAAATGCAAGTTGGGGAAGAGGACACAGAGTCCTCTGTGTGGCAGATCTGGGTGGTTTGGGCTCAGGGAGGTGCTGGTTGTCATGTGGGCTCATCTTCAGGGGTGCACTGGCAGGAGCAGGGCTGGTCCCCATGAAGTGTGGGATTTAATGAGGGATAGGGACTAGAGTAGACTTCTTGGACTTCTGAGGCTGACATTCCAATTATTCCAATTTTTCCAATAACCATTCTTGTATGTTATGTGTCTTTCAAGTCATCTAGGGAAACCCCTTCCTTGTGACTTGCAAGGTCCCAGAGTAGATCAGCACAATTTCCAAGCTTCCCTCACCCATTTTTCCTTTCTTGATTATTTAAAAATCTCAGAAGCTCTTGCTCAATACCATTTATGAACTGAGTGTGGTATAAAAATCCAGTGCAAATATGCACAGCTGTCACATAGAGCACACTTTTTAAAACCAAAGCATCATCAGGTATTTTAGCAAACAGGTAAAAATTTTCCACTTTATAAAAACATATGTTTATATAATTCTAGTGATGCCAGCTGAGCTGGCTTTGCTTTATATGGTAAATACACAGCTAAAATAGGTTGTGCAAAGAAATTGCTAATAAGGCAGAAAAGTGAACCCAAATTTAACTGAGAGGGCCCTGCCAGCTTTGCAATTTGGATTTCAAAGCTCTCCAAGAAAAATATTCTCTTTTTACCTCCTCAAAAGGATCCAAACTCAAACATGGTGTCGGAAACAAATTGAAAAGCTATAAACACTCCAGCTATGACATCAGGCACTCAGAAACTGCAAGGAGTGACAACATTAACTCGTGATTTTTGCTTCAGGGAGGGCACATGTGTAGATGTGTTTTCCAGCAGGAGGGACAGAGACAGAGAGCTGTAAAATTGAATTTGATGAATTTCAGGGCTGAATTACGTACATCTGCCTCCTACCCCAGCAGAGGAAAGGATGCACTGGTGAAGGAAGCAGCTTCCAGACCCATGTTCCTAAAATGCTACAAACCACCCTTGCATAAACTCCCTGCCTGAGCTTGTTTCAACATCCAAACAAATTTGCTAGCAGTTTTGATTATCCAAGAGTAGGGGAATGCAAACTTCTGACACTTCCAGAAAGCCTCCAACAAGCACTTGGAGCAGGAAGCAGTGCCTGGGGAACATTACCACACAGAGATAAGTTTAATTACAGACATCAGCATTTTGCTGGAGAGGCTGCTTTGTCCAAAATTTTGCTCTGTGTGTCGTTTCAACCCTCACAGATAGCACAAAAAGGATCAGCTGGTGTTCTAGACTCCAGGGCCAAGTGCTGTAAATAAATGCTGCTCCACACATGAGTAATTCCTTTGGCTCTGTGTGTGCTGCCTTGGGTCAGGGAACACAGGACAAACCCTGACCTGCTCTTTGTGCTTTTCAGGGGCACCAAAGCCCAGCTACCTCCAAGCCCTGTGCTCTCCCTATCAGGTGAAATTAGGCTTTGCTGTGGGAAGTATCTCCTTTGTCCAGGAGTGGGGGTAGAAAGCCCTCTTATCCCATTAAAGCAAAAGGAAAGCATTACCTACTTCAGTACACCCAATTTCTTCTTGCCTAAGGTGGTATTAGTTGACCACCAACCTTTTCAAAGGGACATTGTAATCTAATCCTATTAAAAAGCCTATTAAAACCATTGGTTTATGACTAGATTTTGTAATTATCATGTAGCAGGTACCATGAGAGCAATATTTTACATGCACTTTTAATTCTGTGTTGTCAGGGCAGGTGTTAAGTTGGAGTTTTGAATGCTTGGGTTTTGTCTGGTTTTGACATGGATCTACTTTTAGGGCTGGTAAGGAATACGGAATAAAGACAGAAGAGAAACAATTACATTAGTGAGTTTATTGTCAGTCTTATGTTGAGAGGCAGGGGAAGGAAATTTGGTGCTATAGGGTGTGACTGAATACATGGATAATTATCTTATAAAATAGCATGAACATATGCCAAAGCTAGAAAAAAACTGTGTTTCTAAACAGGAAAATATTTTGCTGCTGGGGATTTGGGGATTTGTGTGCTAAGAAAGGGCTGAAGGGGGTGGTTCTTTGTGCAGCATGGAAACACTCTCAGCAATTCCTGCTCCCATTGAGTTTGTGTCATCCCCACACTCTCTAGAAACAAGTAACATGTGGCTTCTTAGGCACAGAAATGGTGGCAAATCTGTAATTGTTTTGATTAAGCTGTTCTGTAGTATTAGGACCACCCAAAAGATGGCACTAAACAACCTTTAGTCCTGCTCACATGCACCCACACACACAAAATTTGCTAATAATATTCAGAAATAGCTCACTAGCTTAATTCTGTAATTTGGTGTGCAAAGGTAGGAATCGTTTTAGATAATTCTATGTTACACCAGCAGGAAAACTGGGGAGACTTTTATGTAAGCAGGTAAACTTTGCACTGTAAATATGACTTCCCTAGGCCCACATGAAAGCATTCATGTCTTTGTAAACATGACAATGTGACATTTGGTGAGCTGTGAAAATGGGTTAAAATTACCCGGGAATTAGGCACTGCACTTAAAATATTTGTTTCTTTAGAAGCTGTACATTGACCTTTATAAATCTGTGGTTATTGGGCCCAAGGTATTTTTATTTATGTGGGTACAATGTGGAGCCATCCCACCGAAGGCCGTGGAGCTACATGGAATGACCAGTGTTAGCAAGGGGCTGATTGTCACTCCCTTTTTTAATGGGTAGGGCTGATTATTTTGATTTTTAAATTAGCCTATTTTCTGCAGTAGGAAGAACAAGACATGTTTTTGCTAGTCACTTCTTATTTTATGATGTAATAGTTGAAGGAGGAAAAAACCACCCCTTTCATATTTATACCTCTAAACACTCAGAAGTGGCCTCTAATTTACACCAAACCCTAAAGATGAGAGTGTTCACAGAAAATGCTAGAGGAGGAATCCTCACATCCTGTGGGAGTAATTTTCTACAATTACTTCAGTTTCATGATTTTAATCAAATACATGTTAATAATAAACGATACAAATGAAAGAACACTGAGCACCACCTTTGCTTGGAGCAGAAATCATTTGGGTAGCAAAAGAAGTTGAGAGATCCAACACCTTCCACAAATATTTGACTCCCCTTTTTATGAGGCTCCTCTTTTGAATGTGGTTGCCTGTAAAACTACAGCTAAAGTAGGAGGATGAAAAGAAGCTTCCCAGGAACCAGACACAAAAATTTGCACCAGTTGCTCCAAAGCTTGTCCCCTTCATGAGTTCAGTAATTCACTCACTTCTGCCTTTCTTACTGCCTAACTATTTGGTTAGAATCAAAAGAAGAAGTTTGGATGTTGGGGTTTTCTTCATGGAATGAGCTGGAGCACATTGAAGAGAACTGAGTGCTACCTGCAGAAAAACTGCGCAGACATGAAAGCAGCAGCTGGCTCAATTACATTTATTCACCATGGAGTAAAGAAGGCAAAAGGGGAGAGACAGTGAAAATACACACACAGCAAATGGGTGAGGAGTTGGGTTCCCTTTGTGCTGGTAGCACAGCAACAAGAGTTCCTCACCGAGAGATTCTGCACAATGCAGAGCAGTCAAAGCCTCTGTGTGTTTCATGGCCACATTTTGGATCTCACAGTCTCAGCTCCTTGAAGCTAAAGGCTTGCCAATATTGGATGTGCAATAGGGATACTGAATTCTAATAACCACTGCAAATATGTAATTCAAGAATTGACTCTAAAAGCTCTGTAGTTACAACTTTGATGTTGTGTATCAAGGCCAAGTGAAGCAAATACTTGTACATCTCTCCAAGGCCTTCCTAATTTGATTTTAAACAACTTCATATTTTAATTTAAAAAAAAAAATCTGAAAAGAAGTTGCAGCATACAAACTAGGTCACTCTGCAGGAATATATTTTGGGCAGGGGAAGGTAAGCAATGCATTTTTCTGACAATCATTGCAACCTTCACATTCTGAGGGGACTTGAATGCACTGCAGATATTTTCTATAGCAGAGAGGAGGTACAGTTTCTTACTTTGGGCTCAAAGATAACTTTGCAGTGAAGTAAGAGCTGGAGGACATCAAGGGGAGGGATGATAGGGAGGGAGAGAGGTTGAACTGGAACATTACTAATTCTCACAATGGTAGCTCAGTGAAAAAAAATGCTGCAGAACAAACCTGCCTTCATCCAGTCAATTTTTGGAAAGAATTATGGCCATTTGGAAATGAGTTCTTACTTGAAAACTCTTTGGAAACAGGATACTGCTCCCAAGCACTTTGAGCCCTTTGAGACCTGGAAGGAGATTCATCTCACTCAGCCTCAGACGTCTGCATTGTGGCTGTCTGCACCTGAACCCCATGTCCTTTTGTCACTGGAAAGGAGCACACATTTGGAATGTGCAGTCCAGCTGACCCACTACAGACATCCACTGCACGCTGAAAAGAAGAGAGTGAGTGAAGTTCCCATTGTCTCCCTGCTGAATCCAAAAGGTACCTATAAATGCTGTTCAGAGGCACATCCAAAAGTCTTGGGAGAAATCCCTTCCGCAGTGTCAAAATACTTTTTTTTACATTCTTGAAAGTCCATTAAACAGTTGTGACTATTTTATATGTTTAGGCTTTAAAAAATAAATAAATAAGAGGAGCAGTGTAATGCAGCCTTGGCAGACAGCGTGCCACTGGAATAAATGATGACAGCAGTGTTTGTCTTCATAGATCTACTTCCAGAAAAGTCAGCCATTGTTCCATAATGCAGCTTGTAGAGCAATCAAGCCCAGGGATGGATTTGTCTGGTCAAAGGGAGATGCATTTTCCATCTCTAAGGACCTGGGGAGAACCAAGAGCCTGTGGGGTACTGTTCATCTGATCCTAAGGTTAGGAGCAAAAGCCACAAGCATTGTACCTCTTAGGTGCCTGCTTTTCAGCCCTGTTTGACATCTTCAGTCCTGTTTAATATCTTTATTGATGATCTGCATGAGGGGATCAAGTGCAGCCTCAGTCAGTTGCAGAAGAAGTCAAATTGGGCAGTTCTGGGCCTTGCACTGCAAGAAGGACACGGAGGGGCTGGAGCGTGTCCAGGGAAGAGAACGGAGCTGGGAAGGGGCTGGAGTCCCAGGAGAGGCTGAGGGAGCTGGAAAGGGGCTCAGCCTGGGAAGAGGAGGCTCAGGGGGGACCTTGTGGCTCTGCACAAGTCCCTGACAGCAGGTGACAGCTGTGCTCCCAGGGAACAGGGACAGGAGGAGAGGGAACGGCCTCAGGCTGGGCCAGGTTGGACATCAGCAGGAATTTCCTCATGGAAAGGTTGGTCAGGCCTTGGAAGGGGCTGCCCAGGAAAGTTTGGAGTCCCCATTCCTGGAGGTGTCCAAGGAAGGCACTCAATGCTCTGGGCTGGTGACAAGGAGGGGATCAGACACAGCTTGGACTCGATGGTCTTGGAGGTCTTTTCCCACGTCAGTGATTGTGGGATTCTCTGTCAATTAGCAAAGGTACCTGGTTTGACTAATTAAAGGTGTTGTAGGCAGGGCCAGTGCTCCTGTCTGCAGTGTGGAGCTGCTTCTGTGGATGCAGCTGCAAGAGGTGGCTGGAATGAAAAAATGACTGTGAATGTAAACCTGATGCTGAAAGCAGCTGTAAAAAATCCTGGTAACAGAGGAACAGTTGTTTTATATCACTATTTTGGAGCCTAGAAGCCCACGGTACATTCCTGGCTGTGGTTCTGCTCACTGTGTGACTTAAACCAGGATAATTATGACTTTTATGTCTTCCAGTTGCTTCAGCAGGGAAGCAGGGGGAAGAATATCTTCTGGTGCCTATTTGTCACCACTTCATTTGACCTGTGCAAGCCTAGACAAATTCTGAAATCTTGCAGCTCAACTTCACAGTTAAGGGGAACCTGGGGATATTTCATGAGGATTAGGCTTTGAATGGCAGCACTATCTTTTAGCTAGGCTAGGCCTGGATCAACCCAGCATAATTTACTTGGGAGAAAATCCAAGCAATGAATTAATCAGTCAATCCTTGCAAATGCAAACATCAATTATTTCAAGGCATCGTATGTATGAGCTTTGCCTTCTCATTTCCTTTGGTTCTCCTCTTGCTGCAATGTGTTGCTGAACCTGGAAGTAAAGCTGACAATATTGACCTCAAATTTTGGGTTGGACCCGTGTCTCTGCTGTTGCATTCCCGTCTATTTCCCATGATTTCCACCTTGTGTACTGTATGTGTGTTTGGGTGCCCACACAGTGCTTCTGCCATTTGTTTGCAAAATATCTCATCGGCTGAAGCTACTGTGGTGGAAATCATTAATGACCCCAATGCGTGCAATGCCTAATTAGACCTGGAACCCATGCCTTATCTTCTCACAGGCATCCAAAAAGTCTCCAAGGGACTTGAAACATGATGGTTGTGGTGCATTTTGAGAAATCTTCCAAAATCAGTACATATTAGAGAGTTCCTGCTTTATAAGCAGCTGCTCATTCTTGATTCCCTCCATTTTTGACATTCTTGTAAATTTAAATTCATTTGCTGCACAGGGGCTTGAAAGAACAGCACATTGAACTGTTTGCTCCAGTGCTCTGTTACAATGTTTTCCCATAACAAGAGGGCATGAAAACATCCAGCTATCTGCTGGAAAATGTACTAATTATTTTCTGAGTGGTGAAAGGTCACAGCCGACAAAGCAAGGGAAAGGCAAGCAAGATCCACATAGCTCTGCATTGGAATTACACCTAGCGGGGGAAAATAATAGTTATTAATAGAGCCTATAGAAGCAATTGTAAAGCTTTTCTAAAATCATGTTGTCAAACAAGAAGTTTAAGACTTACTTGGTGTCAAGAACAGGAAGAACCGCCCACAGAAACAGAGTTATGGGACTAGCAAAGAATAGGAACATTTTATTTTCAAATTCATACAGCAAACTTTGATCATTGTGCAGGAAGTACCCCAGACTTGAGAAATCCTGCCACTGACCTCAAAGGTAGAGTAAAACTAAGGGAAAAGGGGAAATAACTCACCCATTTTTTAATTAGTATTATGCCAAGTCTTTTAAGAGTTTGAATTCCAAATGTGTTCTAAGAAAGGAAAACATTTTCTTTCATTGAACAGCCCTGGGGGTTCACTACCCTTTTCTCCCCCAAACCCTCGCTGAGAGGTGTTCTTATTTCTTGTCTCTTGCATGTATGTGTAAAAATACGAAGTCATTTGTAAGGAGTTCACTTAATTCCTCACTCTTAGTTCACATTCGTTACACATTTTGTTTGGCAGAAGGGAAGGGAAGAGTGTGCTCCAGCCAGGGAATGCTGCTGTCCACTGAAAAATGTGTTTGGATGGAGGAGCTCTTTTTCATGGATGGATTGTGGCTTTTGGCAGCAGAGGTGGCAGGAAGCAGTTGCCATAACTACTATACCATTAAAACAAAACAAAACAAAAAAACCAACAACAACAACAAAAAAAAGGCTTTAAGTAAAGAGCCTTTTTTGAAATGATGGTTTTACTACCAATCCTGTTAGAATCCATCAGTTCAATATGATGGGTGGCAGGATCCTGAATGTGGTCTCCTGAGTGTATGCTCAGGATATGCTTTTAGGGCTAAATTCAGGCTTTGGCTGGTAAGGTACATAGGAGAGGAAAATACACAGCCAGAGAGCTGAACATAATCTGCCTTGCGTGGGATTTCAGGTTTTGGCTGGAGCCACACTCTGGTGTTAAATAGCCGAGTGAAAAAAAGAGTATGTTTTTCAAAAAACTTTAAGGATGGGATTTACAAATTCACTGGAATGATTTAGAAATAAAACTTACATTTTTAACTGTAAATCTAATTGTGGACATAATTTAATATTTATCTCTATTCAAGGGATGGATACTACCCAGATAAAAATCCCAGATATAGTTGATAAACCCTACAAACAACTGGAGTAGAACCCAGGGATGGTTTATACTGGGTCAAACCCAGCTGAAGGCTTTTCATCCTCAGCATTACACCACACATTATTGTCACTGGCAAATTACTCTGGCACTATTTGTGTGCTCTTGGAATCTGAAAACATTTCACACTGCTAAAATAACTTCTGTCTGTTGCCATATAGACACCAATGTAGTTTTTGTGGTCCTCCAGCTACTTCCCTGCAGTGCTTTGAGCTGTATCCCAAATGATTTACTCACAGGACCAAGTCAGGTGAATTGGCCTCAGAGCCCTGCTCAAGGACTGGCTCCCAGGCAGGATTTATCCCTTCATCCTCACAAATTTCTGGGGTCAGCACAGAAATTGTCTCTCAAGGAGCCTTTGCAACCCTTGGTCATGATGCACGTCCAGTGGGGAGCCTCATCCTGGTCCCAGGCTTTTTTTTAACCAAGAGCCCTTGGGGTTAATCTTGTTAATCAAGCTGATGCCTGAATCCTATGTCTCTAAGGTGCATCTTCCTGGCCTGAGCAGGTGTACAAAAAATTTAATTATTCCTGCTAACCCTTTGCTCTGAAAGCCAGTGTTACTTTGAGAGGTACATCAGGAGAGACTGCCTCACTCCCACCCCTTCAGGAGCTGTAATGTGTATAGCAGCTACCATTGTTTCCATACAGGAGTAGGGGCCTCCTGCAATATCAAATGAAATAAATGAACTAAGCCTTAAAAAGGCTTAAAATGTTAGACCCGTCTGGGCTGCAGTTTTTTAGTAACAATATCCACATTCTCATAAAAAATGGGCTATGAATTCTTCAGCTACTGTTTCTAATGGAAATCCATATTTATCCTTTTGGAATAAAAAATTTTACCTTATATTTATCTGTTATATTTAACCTTGTATGAAATTATCTTAAACTATCTGGGATCCCTTCTTAGTTAATTTTCCCTCCTTGCTGTATCTAATTGAAAATGAAGGTATTTTTTCCTCTGTTGCTGCTTTATTCTCTTATTTTAGCTGTTCTGCTTTATATTTTAAAGCTTAGCCCAAGATATTGAGTTCTGTGAGATCTAAATTAACTCCCTGAGTTTTCCAAACTTTTTGGACGCTGTCTGGTTATGGCTTACATCCAGATTGAAGAGAGAAGAGATACAGTTCATAGATACTGTTCCTTCTTGGAGCTTTCCCCTTCTTTTTCTCTTTTGTAGTTGTAAATGAGAAGTAACTACACCTCCTAATTTCTTTTTTTTTTTTCTGATGTGGTTTTTTTCCCCTAATCTACTTGGTATTAGACATCCTCTTTTCCATATTTCTAGAAACCTGACCAGCTCTGAAAGCAAACCAGGTGATGATTTAAATACACATTATGAATGCAGCCAAAGGAAATGGCTCCGGGGGTAGAAGATGTGGGCTCTCGGGAAGAGGAGCTTGAGTCTGGGGCCATACTGGGAAAGCCTTGAGCAGGCTGAGGCAGGCAGAGACCTTCTGGAGGCAAAGCTGTTCCACAGCAACATCACAACTTGCCTTAGGTTCTGGCTTCATCTCTACCTGGCCTATTTTGGGGGGAAAATAGCCAAAAATGCACAACAAACTCATCCCAAAATACTAAATATTCTGATGGAGAGGGAAGCAAAACACCCTTGGCTTCTTTCTTCTGTTCTCTGAGGAAAAGTTCTTCATATAGAATTCTTCAGAGTTTGATTTGATCCCAACAAAGGGGTGGTGTCGTGATGGAGATTTTTTATTCCCTGCATGCATGGAGAGGCTGAGGTTTCCACAGCCAGGTCCTGCCGCTTCCCTTCTCCCTTTGAAACCAAGCTGAGGAGCATTACAGCGTGCCTGTGCAGCCAAGTCAGCCTGTGTATTTTGGCATCTGAATGCCAGACTGGTTGGTAATTTCCCCTTAAATCCTTTCATAGCTCAAATTCCTGTCGAAACAACCTCTATCTCTGCTTGGCCATACGGAGCCCGTCTCGGCTCTGCCACTCCCATCACCCCTCACAAGCAATGCCATTGCATGTTGCTTTCCTACCTCCGTGTGCAGCGTGTATTTAAAATGAAATATTGGCCCCAAACCCCCCTCTGGATGGCTGTCAGATCTTAGCATGCCACATAAATATCAGTGAGAAAACATTCCTCCCAGCCCACACAGAATGCGCCCAGTGCTGTTTGTTCTGGACTAAACCCGGCCTAGCGCAGCGAGGCCTTCGGCAAAGGCCCGTTTCCAGTGGGCAGGGCCCGGCCTCAAATCGACCACTTTAAAGTGCTCTCGGAAAGTTTCCAGTGTAATTTCTGTTCCCCTTTAGTTACAGACCACCTTTAGTAGGTAACTGGGCCTGTTTGTTGGGCAGCTGCCATCTCGGCCCTCGCATGGGTGGCCTGCTGCCAGCTCTCAACTATTTCAAGATGTGAGCTCCCCGATGCTCTGGGGCACGACAGGACCAGCCCGGGGATGCCTCGAGAGGCTGCCTGGAACAGAGGCTGGACAGTGTTAAAGGAATACTGTAGGGATTTATTAAAAGGCCTTCACAGGATACACTTTGGGCAGTACAAGAGCCTGGTTGTGGCTCTAACCAAGATGGACGGCGTATCACCAGTGTTTACACTTTTATAAGTTTTGGTCCATTTCCATATTGGGGTTCATTGTCCAATTACAGCTTCAGGTTATGCAGTCCCATCCTTCCAGATTGCTTTCCTCAATTCGCTGTTGTTTGCACTTTCTGGGCCTGAAGCTGCAGTGGTGTCCTTGGTTTCTGGGACTGTAGAATGATTATTTTGTCTGACTGAAGCGTGAGGAGAACTTGCTAACACTTTATATGAAGTTCAGAGTTATATACTAATGCAGTAAAGAATCTGGAAAACATGAAAGCTCAAACTGAAGGCCTCACTGGTGTTTGCTATGATGTTTCTCTCTGGTACCTCCATGGCTTTACAGGGTTGCTTCCCCATGGGCCTCCCGGCTGCATTGCCAGTCAGGTGCAATTTGCATGTTCCCCCCCCCAAATGTAGTTTATGTGCACTATCACGTGTGTATGGCACTTGTGTGGTTAGTAGGGCAGAATTCACATCTGCAAACCTCACCAGGGCATTTGGCCTTTGATCATAAGCAAAATGTTCCACAGACATGGGAGGCATCCCACTGGGAGAGGGCACAGCACCTGCTACCCAGCAGCTTAAAGCTCAAAAGGAGTAAAGGCTCTTCACCCTTCTTTCTCCCACACCTACGTGTTCCAGAATTTCATCCAACTTCCTTGTCTCACTGTATTTCTTTAGCAACACTTGGAGCAGTCACTACGGTGGCAATGGCCAAAATGGCTGTTTTAATAAGCTCAGCCTTAGATTGCTACAACAAAGCCTTCTTGAGCAGCTGCTTAAGAAAACATCTGTGACTTTTCACTTAGATGTGGGTTTTTTCCCCAGAATAATCAAGGGAAAGCAAAGAGATTGCCGCCCTGGCCCTCCAAGCGTGGAAAAGTCTTTTTTCCTTGGCTTTTGTTAAATTATTTTTCCCATGCTCTTACTCTTCAACCCTGTCCTTGGGTCAGCTCAGAATGGTGAGTGGTCTAAGTATGATGGATTTATTGCTTTAAACTTCACAGAGTACTGGAGAATGAGGTAACAGCATAAGCAATGTGGAAAGACTTGTACATTTTTTAGTTTGATTACTGGATGTACTTGGAGGTTTCCAAAACGGATTTTTTTTTTCTTAAAAAAAAAAAAAAAAAAAAAAAAAA
>VYZP01078256.1:11091-51511 GCA_013400635.1 Hypocryptadius cinnamomeus | reverse complement strand
TCCATTTCCATATTGGGGTTCATTGTCCAATTACAGCTTCAGGTTATGCAGTCCCATCCTTCCAGATTGCTTTCCTCAATTCGCTGTTGTTTGCACTTTCTGGGCCTGAAGCTGCAGTGGTGTCCTTGGTTTCTGGGACTGTAGAATGATTATTTTGTCTGACTGAAGCGTGAGGAGAACTTNNNAAAAAAAAAAAAAAAAAAAAAAAAAGGATTGGTTTGAATACTGAAATTGGATCAAATCCATCTTGCATCCCCACCTAAAATTGAGATTTGGATCTACAAGTTGAGAATCTTGGGAATAAAGATCTCCCTCCTCACATGTAATTACAGATAGTTTCTGAAGAGGTGAAATGTCACAATATGATGAGATGGAAAATGCATTAAGAGAGAATGAGTTCATCTTCCTGATACAGAACAGCCCCTGCACAGTAATTGGATTATGGCAGCACTGGACATTTGGGAGAGTCTGTAATGCTGTGTCTGCTCCATTCGATTTGTACACCAATGGATTTCCCTTGCCAGTAGTGGCTTTCTCTGAGCTACTGCAAACTTTGGAGTGGGAAATGAAAATGGAATTTTGGGGAGAGAGGAGCTGCCCTGATCACAGTGATATTGCAGCGTGTTATACAAAGCTGTGGAGGAGGCACTGATGTATCCTTGTGATGTAAAGACTTTTTTTTAAAGACCTTGGGACCCTCTGTAGGTACTGACAGCTCTGTAAAGCTGCACTGCCATTGTTTAACAGCCTAGGAAGAAAAGATGTTCCTAGGTATATATAAACTGTTTCTGTAAATAAAAACCAATTTCATTCACAATTTATAAAACACAAGAAAGCAAAACCTCTAAGTTAATAAAAGGCAAAATCCAAAATTCATAAAAATGCCAGTAATCAATAGATTAGACACACACATGGGGTAAGATTTAGACAGGATGAGTTTGCTGTTACTTTTGGGAAGAATATCTTTTTGGAAAGCACCATTTTTGGGAACAAGAAAAGCTCCCAGCGTACCGTTGTGGAATGTGGAAAGGATAAGTGAGAAATCAGCATGGAAAATGAATTAAAAGGTTCTGTTAGAAAAGTAAATCTTTGCAATAGTGCCTCTGAAGAGCCACACTTCAACTGGAGTATCTGCAGCTCTGTCTCCCCAAAAAACCTCTCACCTTTCTGTGCCACCACCTCAGCACGCAGAGTGCACCAACACCATCCCTTCTGGCAGGTCTTTATTGCTTTGAGATTGCTTTAGATGGGTAACTATGACTCTTATAACAAACACCACCTTCTGTACTTTCCTGCTGTTTCACAACTCCCCACAACACTTTAGAACTCCACCCCACCACAACTAAAATGCAGCATTCACATATAGAAAGAATATTTATGTCTTAAATTTATGCTCAAGGTCTTTATGTTCATCTGCCTGCAGTGGGGCACAAAGAGCAAACAGAGGCCCCCAAATATACCATATAAACAGATCTTTTGGACCTATGATACAGTTTGTATTTATTACTTTTACTGAAATCACAGAGTCAAGTGTTTTAAGATTACAACTGGTAAATTATACATATGTAATAGTTTACAAAACAAAATATTGGCCTTCTGTGTGTCATTGTACAGTGTACACCTTACACAGTTCAGTTCAAATGAATTTATATTTTGTGTAACATATTTGTATGTTGTAAACTGGCTGACACAGTGCTCTAAAAATATTAACTCCCTCTGATTAGACAAAGACTAGGATGAAAAATAGGTTTTGTGACACATCTTGGTTTCTGAAAGGGTACTGGTATTTCAGCCAGGTGACAAAGTGACTTCCCACAATATGCTGACACCAACAGTGCACAAAGAGGCACGTGAAGTAAACTAAGCAAACCCAAACGTTGTGCTTTGCCCTTAGTCTTGCCTGCAATACCTTGTTCATATTCTCTTATCTGATGCTAAGCAGATGACCTGGCAATAGAAGTAAAATTTATTGCTCTACAGAATTATACCCTGTCTCCAATTTACTTAATTCAGCATATTTCCTGTATCTGATGGGATTTTAACAATGCCTGTATGCCTGTCAGTATGTTTCATAAGATAACCTATTTGCAGATTTCACAGTTCACATGATAAATTGTGTAAACCAGCTACTATAAATAAAGAAAAAACTATGCTGTCACAGTGGTGTAAGTCTGAAGCACCTCCAGCAAAGCCAAATGATGCCATGAAGTAACTCTAAATTTATGTAGGTATTACTAAACCCAGTGTATTTTTTTTTTACCATGGGAGTGGGAGTTATGGAGACCCAAGTACTCACATACACAAGCACACACACAAAATATGCACCTGCACTCAGCCACGGGTGTCTGAACATGGTTTGTGCCAGGCAGGTGTTTGGGGAGAGGATTTCACTGTCCTTACACTGGCTCTGAGCCTCCAAAGACAACTTCCAGGGCAAAAGATGCTGTGAGTTTTGTCCTGTGACTCACAGAGTGCAGAGCAGTGGGATGGTGTTGTGATGTTTGGTGTGGTATGGGGAGGAGCTCTTACACCACTCACCTGTGTTTAGGGCTTTTCAAACTTTATCACTGAAAACTTGTGCTTGTGGTTAAACCTTCTAAGCCCCAAAGCCCCATTTGGGGTGCCAGCTGAGGACCCAATAATCTCTCTCACATTAAGAGACATTGCTGGTGCATGTAATAAACCAGAAGTATCTGCATTTGCAATGTTGTCTGAAACAAAAATTGAACTAGCTTTACTATACAAGTTAATATAAGGGCACCCATAGGAAAAAAGCCCTTGAAAATGTTGAACATGGAAAGTATGAATGCAGTGAGGCACTCTGGCAGCTCTATGAAAATCAAATCACTTAATGAAAAAAAGGAAAAAATTCTCCAAACCACGTTAACTTTTTCCCCCCTGAAAATTCCAGCCTATGCCCAGAGAATCAAATTTTGCCTCTTGCTGTAGGCTCCACTTCCTCAGTGACAACAGCATGGCATGAGGAGAAACATTCACCTGAACTTACTGCTGGAAGCCCACAGTTAATGATAAGCCCTGTTCAAAGCCTGCCCTTAAGATCATCAAAGCCCAGGCTTGTATTCCCTGGCATTTTGGATTGGGCCTCGAGAGGAAGCATCACCCACTGGCCATCCCTAATTCCTCTAAAGCCTCGTGGCTGACTGGCCTTGGGCAGTGCCTGGGTGGCAGAAGGGAGGCTGAGCTGGAATTTAACTCAGATGGGCACTGGGGAGCACGGTGACTTCCAGCAGTGTGGAACTGTTTGTGTGCAGTCTGTGGTACTGCCCTTGCACAGCCATTTGTGTTGGTCAATGAACTGACTGCAGAAAAGCTGGAGGTTTGTCCATATCACATTTTTCCCCTAACATTGCACCCAATTCTAGTTCCCTTGAGGTCTGCACTAGCTGAACTGGAAGAAAAGTGGAAGCAAACAGGTATTATTCTCATGGAAACACGCTTTGCTGGTTTTTTAATCTAATTTTGCCTGATGTGGTGCAAAGAGCTGAAATACAATGAAGTAAAACACTTCAAAGCCTTCCAAGTTGGGCTTTTGACTCTTTATAGCCATATATACATATTTATATATGTATATAAACAGTGGTAACATAGAAAAACCAGCTTTTTTAATGGTTCAAGCCTCATAAACCAAATCATATAGTTTATCCAGCTATTTTATAGAGACACCCAGGAGCTTTCTCTTTAGTGTTGTCACTTAAACATTAAGAAACTGCATGAGAGAAGAGTGCTGGCAACTCAGAGGAACCTCACTCCCATGGAGAGGACTCCCAGTTACTGAAATTCTGCTACAATTTAAGCAAGGGGTAGGATCAGCTTTGGGGATCAATCACTGAGGCCTCCAGCATGAACTGCACGTGCCTTTGAGACACCAATCTGTTTTCTGAATTCTTCAGGAGCCACTACAGGGCTTTTTTTGGTCTGCAGACCTTTGGGACTTGCTTGTTGAGAGCTTTTTGAAGTGTTTGAAGCTCCAAGGAGCTTGGAGCACGAGATGTCATCAAATTAAAAAGCTACAACTTCTTGAAGGAAAAGGTGGCAGCAGAAAAAGAATATACATCTACACATGTGTGTATACACATATACTCCTGTTCCATGCAGAAAGTCTTCTAAATAAAATCATACAAAAAATGACCAGTGCCATATATTATGTAAACTCACGAGGTGTACTTTCAACACAAACCCGAAGCATAAATTAAAAGAGAGCCAGAAAGAGAGACAGAGACGATAGCAAAACATTTTAAATATAGAATTTGCACAATTGGTATTTTGTTAAATAAGAATAAATAAATTCATTACATCCGTTCACATACCAGTTGTAAAAACAATAAATTATTTTATTTTTTTCAGTGCTGTGTTGCTTATTTTTTTCCTTTTTAACAGTTGTTATTAATCCACAAGATTACTCCCTCTTCCCCTTGTGATAAAACTGTTTCCACAGGAGGGCAGCTAAACTTAATTTCTTGTACACAGTCAAAGCAAAGATGCCAGGCTTTTTCCTAATGAGAATATCCTACTTGAAAAGCAGATGCTGTAAACCCCATTGATGCTCTGGGGCCCAAATTCACCCATGGGCACTGGAAGCGTATCCCAAAGTCAGAGTGAATTTAACACTGAGATGGTTCCTGGCTGTGCCAAGAGCACAATTCCAGGTTTCCATCCCCTCGGTGCATTTCATGAATCCAGCTGTGCAACACTGGGCAGAAATGTAAACAATGATGTCACAGGGTGAGTGACACGGGATTCAGCTGAGAACAGACCTTGCACCAATTCTTCATTCATCAGGTACACGGGACAGCCTTGCTACAGGCAAGGTTTGGAACTGGACTCTGATTTAGGAACACCTGAAAAAGCAAGTGTTGGCTTACCCTCTATTTTACATTTTTCAGGTCCTGCCTTGGTCTGTCCCCTTTCCCTCCTCACACCTTTGCTTGTGTGAATTTGCTTCATGGCTACACTGGTGAAAATCACTGCAGTGGTTTGTTCTCGGATTTATTTCTAAGTAAACTCTTTAATTTTTAAAAGATACTCTTGATCTGAAGAAGCTCTGAATTTATACCCGCATATGGCATGCCTAGATAGCATCCAAAAGCTTTACTCAGCCTGCTGAATATGCAATAAATTATTACCATGATGCAAACACAAATACTTGCACGTTCTGTCTCTATTATGACAGAACACAAACATCACTTAATGCAGCAGCTGTATGCTGAGACAAATGTTGTCTATGCTGAGACACATGCAATCTCCTGATCTTTTTCCTCTCATGATGGTTTCTATCTGTTATGGAGTTTTTGGAGAGGTTCTAAGACATGTGTAATACATATATAAGCATCAAAATTAGATTACTTGGAAGGAAAAACAAGGCATTTCAAAATGATCTTATTTTAACAGGCACAAGAGACAAATGTTTACTTTCCAGCACTGTGCAAATCATCTGAGCCTTGGTATCAGTTCTTAGATTGGGATCAAGAATAAATGGGGTGTATTCCTCAAGATGAACAGTTTTGCACAGGATCTACTCCTGAACAGAAGGCCACACCATTTCTGAAAGCTGATTAATAACATTTGTTGGCAATCCATTTAACAGAGAAGGCCCTGCCCTTGGTACTGTTTATTTAAAACAGGGTAAAAAACCAGATCCTTCTCCAGATTTCACAGTTGTAGATGTAGCAACTCTGTGCTGTTTTGAAATCATCACATGATTTTTGAGAGTTCACACAAACATGCCACAGTTGCAAAAACATGTTTGTGTCAGCCTGGAGTCAGACCTGCCCTTCTTGCTCCACTCCAGTGAGTTTTCCCTGGTGATTTTGTGCCTGGGATTTTCAGAAGAGCCTGAGGTGTTTCAGTGCTCAAGTACCACTGACTTAGAGCTGAGGCTTGTCTGAAAATCCTCCTGCAGTCTCCTGCTCTCCTGTGTGGTTTAACAAAGGAGTAAAGATGGGGTCTTCTTTCATCAGTGGTTTTTTTTACCACTTATTTTGGTACCTGTTATCTTAGGGTCTAATTCAAAGCCTTATTAAAGAGATATTAAAGAGAGAAACTTTACCAGGGTTGCTCTCAGGCCTCCACCTGCACAAGGTGAAATGCCCAGCCTCAGTCACAGAACTTCCACAAGACAATAACAGGATTCAGGAATTGCTGCCAAGGAAAACTGTTACCAGCTACTGCCTGTGCTGTGGAAACAGTCTTATTGATATTGGACAAGTCCTCCACATCCTGATGTGGTTTGACTTCCTAGTGACCCTTCTTCCTCCCAAATGTGGTAGATATACAAAACATGAATGCCTTCTATAGCTTTAAAAAAACCCCAAAACACACACAGAACAATTTAAAAAAAAAACAAAACAAATAGTTACAAACTTTTGCTGGTAAGATGAATACCAGAGTTAGACACGATGGACAAAACAGTGATAAAATATTAACTGCTTGCTGTGTTTTTTTGACCTTGAGAGCCTCTTGAAAAGATGTAGGTACATTACACATTGTTATATTCAAGGCAGAAGCCATAGAGAAAATACCAGAGAAAGCAGCTGAACACAGCCTCAGAATATCTGAGTTAGAAGACACTTGATTACCTCATCTGTAAGTTTTGGTTCTCTAACTAGTTTTCTACAAAGCACAGTATGCCTTTGTTTCATGGAGAGGAGCAGCTCGAGCAACTCTTGCTCAGTGACAACAAGGAGCCCAGGCTGTGACACAGCTGGAACCAGGCAGGTTGACAAGCACAGTGTACACAAACTCCTCCTGCAGCCAGCTCCTCCTTGGGTGCATGCCTGACACACACACGAGGAGGAGCTGCTGATGCTCCTGCTGTTGGAGCAATGGGGGGATTCCCTGCTCTGCAAACTGCTGCAAGGCTCCTGCTGAGAATTTTGGGGTGGAAACACAGGATTTGTCAGACATTAATGATACACTGTCAGGAGATTCCTACCACGAAAATGTATTTCCTTTTGTCAAAACCAGAAGGTATCACTTTTTAAAACCAGCAGCAAGCTCTTCATTTTCCAGTAAAACATCTGTGGCCCTTTCTGAAGGATGGACGAAGTCCACAAGGGCTGCAGATATACTTTGGTCAATCATTTTGCTTATGTAGTTTGTCTTCTGATTTCTTTAATAGAAGGAAGTGATATAAAGTGATATACCAACTGAAAGATATTTACAAAACAGTATAAAATAAGCTACTGTGGGATCATGGGAACATGTGATGTTTCCTAAGGACATACTGTAGTAGAGGTAGGTGAAAAAGGGGAGATGATTCTGTAACCTTCAAATATCCCAGGATCCTCCATTCACTAGTTTTTCTTCTTTTGCATTATTTTATTTTATGTTTTTGCAGACACAGAGGGCTTATAACAACTTTAATGCTTACTTTCTTTGACGTATTTAGACCACCCTACCATTATTTAAAGCAGTGCACATCTTCATTTGGTCCAAACAGGCAGATTCTGCCCATAATTAGAGACTGAACACAAGTACTTTGAAGCCTTTGCTTCTGTCTGTGTGGGCAGACCTGACACCAGTATGCCAACAGCGGCTTACTCAAACCTCTTCGAAAGCAGCTCCCCACTACAGGTTAGCACTTTTTCAGCAAGCACTGTTTGAACGCTGAGGGTCTCTGGGAGAGCAGACATCCCTTGGCCAGTTTCCCGTGCCCATCCTTGCACTGCACAGTCCTGGTGTGCCAGCCCGTGTCGCACGTTCGAGAGCAGGAGAGCCACGGCCCCGTCACCCAGCGGGGCTGCGCGGCCTGCGCCGTCACTTTGCCGCCGCCGCTGCTGGGGACAGCGTTCGCCAGCTGGCCCTGTTTCTTTGGCACGAAGAAGCTGTAGCGCACGTCCACGGGCTGCGTGGGGTCGGTGGCCAGGATCTGCACGATCAGGATCTCCTTGGTGGCCGAGTGGCCCATGGCGTGCAGGAAGTCGTCCTTGTGGCTCCAGCCGCTGTAGTTCATGACGGTGCCGTTGATGTCGATGATGGTTTCCGAGGTGGAGATCATGTACTTGCCGTTGACCAGGTACTCCCCGTTCTTCTTCTTCAGGGCCAGGTAGGCCGTGAACCTGCTCTGGTCCTTGCTCTTGAACTGCCGCACCTTGATGTGGGTCGCCCCTTCCGGGATCTTCACCACATCCGTGTAGCCCTTGCTGAAGGAAGAGAAAGAAGAGTCTCACTGCAACGCCTCACAAAGTCACTGGCATGACACAGAATCACAGGACCGAGAAGGCTGGAACAGATCTTTCAGTCCAACCTATGGACAACAACATCTTGCTTCATTTCAGTTCAGGCCACCTGGATTTTCCCTAAGATTAATTTAACCAGGTTCCACTTTTGGCCTGCTGTGTTGTCCTTCATGTTCCCCAAGAAGTTTCTACTGCACTTCTTGCAGATTG
Source organism: Hypocryptadius cinnamomeus (assembly GCA_013400635.1). Classification (NCBI taxonomy): domain Eukaryota; kingdom Metazoa; phylum Chordata; class Aves; order Passeriformes; family Zosteropidae; genus Hypocryptadius; species Hypocryptadius cinnamomeus. Next base: position 43,103 of record VYZP01078256.1, on the reverse strand, counting down.
CTTAATCTTTAGCTTCAGGGACAGTTTGACGTGGGTCAGATACCAGAGGAATGAAAAATAACAGATAGCTTATAGATTTCAGCAAAGGGTGGGAGATATGAAATACGATGCACGCGCTGCCTGCCAAGGAAAAGATAATGAGATATGCATTGGTTACAGCTGTTTCTTGCTGTCTTTGCTATAATGATGATTAAGGAAAGCACAAGCAGAGAAACAGCTGGGTAGAGGTACCTTAGGAACATTTAAAAATAGTCTTGATCACCGAGAAAAAATTTGTTTACTTTGAAATTTATAAAGCCAAAGATTAATCATCAAGTGTCTAATAAGAGGGGCACCCAAAGGCTTCATTTGTGCCATCATGGAATTCTCTATTAGTTATGAGCTATCTCAACTGGGATTTAGAAAAAGAGATGAAACTCTTCTACCAAAAGTGACAAGCATTCAAAACCTGCAAGTGTGCTGGAATTTATCACTATCTCAAGTATGTTATTTTAACTTTACTGATATATAGAAAACAATTTAAAGGCTTTACATTGCTGCAAGCTACCAGCTGGACATTGGAGATATGTTTTCATTCCTAAGCCTGTGACAAAGCCATCCTCAAAGTACCTCACATCTGAAAGGTTTCATGAGAAAATACATGAAAAATACATAAAAGTGATGGCATCTCCTTTGGGATTGTTTAAAGAACAGACTGCTAATTTTGAGAATTTTTGGCTGCAAAAGTAGAGACTGCAGAAATTACAAATGAAACATTTGTGCTGATCCCCTGCTATTTCCAGCAGTTATGGGACAATGACTTAAGACTCCATTGATTTAGCACCTCCATAAAGCTGGAGCAATATGGTGTGAATCCCAGGCTGGGGACTCTGCTCTACAGCACTGCACAAATATTTTTACATGAGAGTTGCCAGAATAACTCAGTTCAAACATGTCACTAAAGTTACAAAATCATTTGTTCAAAACCTACAAGCAGACCTGGAGAATTCAAGCTGTCTGCATGAAGAGCTGTAATGCTCCATGTGCACAGAGAAGCATGTGCAGATTAATTCCCCTCTTTCCCAACTTCTGATAATTTGGCTTTACAGCTTTTTAAACAAAAATCTTAGGAAGCAAATTTCCCAGAAGATTCCATTTTTCCTGCTTTAAAAGAAAAAAAAGCACAAACAAATGTTGTCATGGCAATTGTCTGCAATGGGAAATATTAATTTTGCCTTGTATATTTAAATTTCCCTGTACATTTCGTGTACAGATTGTTGAAGCTTACAGTGGGCAGCAACAAGGGAGCTGCCATTTTTCAGTGGAGGAAAGATGATTTTCCTACCAGCACTGCCCTTTCAAACAAAACTGTAAAAACAGTTTACAGACAATTAAGATTTCACTATTTTAATCAAGGATTTATTTTAACGTCAATTACTTGCAGAGAAGAATTGCCCCAAACAACTTTTCCAGTAAAAATAAATCAGCAGTCCCAAATCCAATCAAAATCATATTAGAACATAAATTTACCCTCTGGCCAGACTCATGACACTTAAAAGGCATGATGTGAGGAGTAAGATGGTAACTTCACAAGGATAATTACAATAAATCTCTCAATTTCCAGGTGCATCTATGGTACAAATCTGGCCTCCCTGAAATTCATGGAGCCCCTCTAACATTTTTCCTGGAGCTTGATTATTGCCAAATCACATGAAATACATCTCCCACTGTCAACTTCACTTAGACATTCCCAGACATCCCAGTATTTACAAATTGGAAGAGATTTGGTTTATATAATTACTAATTTGGTTGGAAAGCCACTCTTTTTGGCAGAGGTGTTTTGGCATCGTTAGGTGAGCAATCATTGGTTTACCAAGAAGGAGATTAGTTATGTTTATTTTTAGAATAAATTCATTCTCCAAGCCATTTTTGACTGCTATTAGTCAGTCTGTTGAAATGTATAGAAATAAAAGATCATTTCAGGAGTCAGATTTCAACTTCTGGTAGCTTTCAACATGCTATGTAAGAATTTGGAAGTTATAAAATCAAGTTCATATATAAAAGATGCTTAACACAATCACTGATTCTGAGGAAAAATTGTCAACTAAAAGTTTCCATGTGTAGATCAGTCCTTTGAGATCTTGGTATCTGTATAAATGATGATTAAAAATCCCAATTTTTCTATGAATCTTAAGAATTCACGAGGGGGAAAAAATAGTTGGCAGAAAGGACTTACTTGAGGTTGGTCTATCAGTACTGACCCCAGTGTGGTGAGGGAAAACCATGGCAGGAGCTCCCTTTATTTCACTTCTATTAAGTTTCATTACAGTTAGAAAGTGAACTCTGAGAGAAAAATGGCTCGTGGATAAATGCTATAAATATTTTGACTTTAAAAAATCCATCTGGAGATTGATATTATGCCAGTGGACATGAAGGAATATGAAGAGATATAGTCATGAGTAAGCCTTTGGTATTTCTGATATCTCATCTGTTTATCTGAACTCCACACTTACTCAGCAGTGGGAAAAGGGAATTTTTGGGTATAATCTCAGCTGTTAAGGAAGGTGTTTACACCTGTCTGCTTCTTTGCACTTCTAATATAATGAATGTTCGTCACAAAATCAGATGGGATGTCCTCAGTGCCACTCCAAACAGATGAGATAAAAAAGCACTCTCAGGGTGTAACTTGCTAATGCAGCAACAACTGGGAAATGCAAAATTTCAGAGAGATGCAGATAATTCTGATCCCAACAACTTTCTGATTCACCTCTCTCTTCCTTCTTCCTCTGTCCTCTAGGATCCACAATCCATCTGACACAGCAAAATTCGCAAGTGGCATGACTTGCTATTCCTGTTGGTGCTCACCTGCTTCACTGGCACTTTGTGTCAGAAATGAGCTGGCTGCAATGTTTTGCCAGTTGATGCTTTGCCAATTTCAGGATAATGCTAGGAGCCAGCTGTGCACATCTGAAAACTGCAATAAGCTACAGGCAGTGTGGTTTTTCCCCCCACGTGAAAGCAAATTGCATTTAGAGGCAGAAAGCAAGCAGCACATGGCAGAGTAACTATTTACACAACAAGATGCACTTGCTGTTAAGATCAGTACCTCTTTTTGGTGAAGGTTCCCATGACTTTTGTGCAGCTGGAGTTGTCTCCTCCACACACCCCACACTTGTCATACTGGAGCTTGGATCCGATGATGCCATCACAGCCCGTTCGGATGCACTTCCCTCGCACACAGACTGAGTTGCTGTAGGGTCGACACTCTGTGCCATCAGTGACCTGGGAAAGCAAATAAAACTTGCTTCAGACTGCCCCAGAGATTTGTGGGTTTGGATCCACCTGGCAAAACCCAGTTCCTTATTTAAGTCACCAACTCAGAGCAGGTCGCCTCCCATGACAGATCACACTGAGCTGCTCTAATATTGATGGTAAAAAAGCAGATGAAATGTAGCAAAAGGACAAAAGCAAGGACAGCTAACTTTCAGTTTGAATTGCCTCTGATAGAACAAACTGACCACAAGTCATATCTGTACCACTAACTATCCTATGCTAATTGGTTCTTTAGGAATTACTTTGGACTCCTTAAACATGGTTCAGGGTTAGACCTACTCTTTTCTCCTAATACTCTTTTTTCCTCGAGAAAACTCCGTAACGACAGAAAACTCCAGGCAGAAAGCCCTTTATCCACTACTGAAAATGAACTAGTGCAGAGAGGCCCATAATTTTCATGCATTCACATACTGAGATATGGAAAAACTTATCTCATTTTCTGGCCCTAAGGTACAACCACTGGATCAAACCATTAAATCTGATCACACAGTTAAATATTTGTGTCACATGATTAACTTCTTTTCCCTGGTTGTAGAGAAAGATTTCTAAAATATGGGACACTTCTAAGCTGGAGCATGAAACCCTGACTGGAACTGCCATTACCTTCTGAGAAAATACCACATAATAACCAGTTCCTTTGGCTCGGCAGGTGAGCTTGCAGACGTCTCCAGGCAGTACTCCAGCATACTTGGGGACCCATTCCACAAAGGTCTTGACCCCCTTTGCATCAGACTGATAGCCATTCCTTGCTTCACACTGCTCTTGTCGGAAGGATTTAGCTGTGGAATTATTCACATCATTAGTGGCTATTTCAGACCATGCTGCAAATATCATTATGTCCATCTATTATTCCAATTTCTTTCCTACATCATTTTTAAGTTATGTCACACCACTTCTTTACTTAGGACTGGCCTTCCAATCCCTCTACTGTTTTAGCTTGGAAATCTCCCAATGGCATAACAAGCATTAAAGGCCTACAGTTTGCATGATGTTTCATTTTAGAGGACTGACTGTTTTCGCTTTCTCTACAACATCCAGGGCGAGGTGTGGGTGAAGAATTAGGATACTGTATTCATACTGAACGTCTTGCCTTGATAAATACAATCTGGGGAGGCTACAGTGAGCCTTTACTGTGTGGTTTCAGGGCAGGTAATCAGTGTTTAGTGCTGTGAAGGGAGGGAGGGCTGCAGCAGGAGGGCACTCACCATTGGCGGGGCAGGGGGTGACGTTGCAGGAGCGGTAGATGGCCCGCTTGCCTGTGCAGTATCTCCCGTTGTTCCTGGGGGCTGGGTTGTTGCAGTGGCGATAGGCAAACTGAACTCCCCCCCCACAGGTACGGGAGCACTGTCCCCAGGGGCCCCAGGATCCCCAGTTGCCATGGCTTGAAGCCTGAAAAACAAACAGAACAGCAGGAGGTGAGTTCCTCATCCAAGCATGAATGGAGCTGCTGCCTCAAAGTCACTGCTCATGTTTTCCTCAACTGAAGGCAATTCCTTCAGTTGGCCATTCAGGGAAACAGGTCTTAGGAACCTTCTTTTCTCCCAGCAAAGTTAATTTCTACCTTTTACTTGCATGCTGATGACATCTCATTTACACTGTGGGTGCAAAACCAACGCTGGGCCTTGCTCCACACAGCCACCTTCAGCCTCTTCACAGAACACATCCACGGTTTCATGGGCTGCTCTCTTATTTTTTGGTATTCCTACCAAAAGGCCCCTTAAACTGGCTCCAAGGGGTTCAACTCCCAGAATATATCCATACTGTTAATCTGACATTAATTGAATCCAGCTACTATGATGTGTAGGTATTGCTTGGAATTACTGGCAGGAGATGGGAGTTGTCAACTCTGCTACATTGGCTATAGTATTGCAGTATCATGTAGAAGCATAGAAATCCATTCAAGAGGGTATAGGAATCCGTTTAAAAAGTGTTAGAAAGGCTGTATCTTGATTTGAACGGCTCCCAGAGTTTGCAAATATTTTCACAAAGCTCTACAAGTCCACATCTCTTCTGTGGGTGTAACAGAAGGGGCTACTGTCTACCCACAGAATTTAGAAGTATCTGAACTGTGCAGCTAAGAGCTCTCATGAGCCTGGGGATTCTTCAGATGTATAAAGTAGACAGGGGTTTTCTGTCACTGGAAGCACAAACTTTTCTGATCCAGAAGTTATATTCTGGATTAATTTCATCTTCCCTTTTCTTCAACAGAATTAGGGCCTTGGGGCCTTTCAGATGAGGGCTGTAAGTTAAATGTGGAGATGAGATTTATCTTGCTTTCCATGCCAGGTCAGAAAGCCGTGTCCTGGTAAGTGTTTCATTCATTTACTGAATGGGAAAATCACTACCTCCAGTTTTCCAGGAAGGCTTTCCTTAAGGAAGAAAATACACTTCCTGAACCTCAGCAGCATTTTTCCTACATCCCTCACCAACAACACCCCAATTATGAGCTAAAAAACCAAGGCAGCTTTCAATCCGACTCCCACAAAAACCAGCCCCTCCGAGGGATCGCCTTTTCCAACTCCCCTCGGAGTAACTTACCGAGTAGTATTTCTTCTTGGTTTTGTCCACGCATTTCCCTTGGAGGCAGATCCTTCCTTTGCCACAGGGGGTTCCCTCCACGGCGGGCAGCTTCTTGGTGAGGCAGACCATCTGTCCCTGGCGCACCACGGCGCACCAGAGGCGCGAGCACACGTCCATGCCGGGGCACACGGTGTACTCGGCGCCGAACGCCAGCTTGCACTGCCGGATGGCGTCGTACGTCTGCCCCGGCAGCTCCTCGGGGCCCACCATGTGCTTCCTGGGCTGGTCCAGCAGGCAGTTCCCTACGAGAGCAAGCCAAGGGGTTGTTCACTCAGATTTCTACTGTTCTTTTCCCTGCAGTGCTGCAATGTCCTTCCAGTGACAGCAAGCCTCCTTCAAGGGATGGTGATGTGAAGATTCTGAGGTGGTATCACGTTTTCACAAGGTCAGACTGCTGCCACTGCGTTCTAACCCCGCTGCTGAGCTGCCTGTTCCAAGCCTGAGGTGTAAATGAGTTTACCCAGGTCCTTTTGGCCTTTCAATCCTTTACACAAGACTAGGAAAGCATTCCATGCTATTTATCCATTTGTGATTTAAGAAGCGAGCTGGACTCATGTAAGCAAGACTCAAAGCAAGCACAGTTGTAATCTGAGTTTTAAATCAGGATGTCAGAAATAGTAAAGCTTCTAAAGGGATGCCAGAAAAATCAAAAAGCACAGACTTTTAGCCAATGAGGCCCAAAAACCCAAACAAAATAGATTGAAAAATCAAAATTTCTACCAGGCTGAAGGAAAAATGTAAGCTGGGTATCAAAACTGATGTTGCCACTAAAGCTGGACTGCACTTTTCTTCTATGGAGTGATACTTGGCTGCTTATGGAACCAGTTTGAAAAGGGTTATCCATTTTACACAAGAACTCATAAATAACAGGAAGAAAAAATTGCATGAATGTAAAGATTTGTATTGGTGTTTTAAGGTCTGCAGTGGTCAAGATTTGTCTGGCACACTCTAAAAATGAGAATTCAAATTTATGTTCTAGGTATCTTCTGATAGCTGTTTGTTTTTTTTTTTTACTATTGAAAACCTCACTTGTTGACATGCAGAACTATTTATTCAGTGTAACCTCTTTTACACTTCATGAAAGGGATATGTGGTCTGGGCAAGCTTCACTCATCCTCGGCCAAAATAACTCACCACAATTTACCTCACTTTGGAACCCACACCAGTGTTCTTCACTTGCATCATGGCTGAAAAAAGCCTATCTATAAAACCCTCACTATTTACACAAAATGGAATAGAATTTCAAGCTATGGCAGGGAGTTTAAGCAAACCAAATACCCCATTTCTCAACAGCTTGAGTTTTCATTCCAAAACACACACTTACTGCAACTGTTCTGCTCTTCTAAAGACTAATGCCAATTAGCCGAATTAGCCAAAATTCTTTCTGTGTGATCACTTGCAACCAAAAACTGTCTTGTTAAACCTGTTCCATTTGCTGACCCTGATTTACCCTAGCCTTCTATTTAATCTGGATTATGCTGAATTTTTAATGCAGACAAGGTGTGCCAGTGCTAGCTGTCATGAGATAATTAAAAATACCCTGGGTTGTTGTAGTGTAAAATATTAGAAATGTGATGAGGAGTAAGGTTTTTTTCTGGAGTTTCTGGACAAAATTTGCCTAAGTTTTGGCAAAAGTACACTTTGTAAAAGTAAACAGCAATGGAAAGCCTCTTCCATATACTTTGTGAGAAGGGAGGAAGCCACTGAAATGTGAGGGCAGTGATGGGAAGGCTGTAGCATGTCAATATTCAGTATTATACATTGCGTTTTTACCTATGCCTAAATTTATCAAACTCCCAAGCAGAGCTGTTTTTTGGTATTTTAAAACACCATAATAACACTTCATTTCAACTGGAAATACAAATTTAGAGAAAAAGGAAAGAGGAGTCTAATCCTTGCATATACTCATCTGTCAATCATTTCAGTTTCACAAGCTCACATAGCAAATATAGTGGTTTTTCCCCTCCAGAATACACAGGGGAATGAGATCCAAATTTGTCCTGAACTGAGGGAAGTTGTGCAATCTCTACAAAGCCAGGTGCTCCAGCTGATCTCACACGATAAATTCAAAATTGAAGATAGGGAAGGCCCCTAAGGACTTCCCACAGGAAAAAAACCCCATCTTTATATGGGTAGACTGTAGCAGTGTCTGTGTTTGGACAGGGTGCAGTGAATTGCAGGTGTTTTCACCACCAGCTGGTTCAACCTCCTGCTTGTCATGGCCCCTGTTGGGAGGGCAGAAAGGACTTCAATTCTGCATTATATTTCAACATCCAGAGCATATACACACTCCTATTCCTTTTTTTTTTTTTTTTTTTTTTTTCGGTGCNTTTTTTTTTTTTTTTTTTTTTGTCCTGGGCACCAAAGAACATCTTTGTGCCCTGGAATAGAGCAACATTGTTGGCTGATGACAGTGCTAATTAAGCCATCTCATTATCTCTCTCAATGCCATGTGTAATATATCTTGGGGGAAAAAAAAGAAGGCGGAACAAGATCTGTGCAGGAAGCAGATAAGCAGGATATAAATTAATTAAAATACAAATAGTCCTTGTTCCAGGTTGCACAGAGCACTGGGACTAAACACACCAAGTCCCAAGCAACCATCCCACAGCCTGGTGGTTGGCATGACAATAAAGGCAATTAGTACCTTTGCAAAGGCTTTGCTTAAAAGCAGATGGATATAAATGTCACTCTCCTCTGGACACGAACCAAGCCTTTTCTTCCTAAATGTCAAACTGTTGTCTGGGGTCATCTTGTGAGTGTTAAAAAAATGGTGATACCATGACAGAGCTGTTTATTGTTCTCAGAGCAGGCCCCAGGAGACAGGGAATCAGCACCTTGATCCTCCCCAGCCCCCTGGCTGACCTTGGACAAGACATTTCCATCGGGATTTACTCAGCTGACTTCATGTAATGCTGGTGTCTGCAGTGCACTCAGCTGTCAGGTGTTTTACTGCTGAGCAAAATCAGTTTATGGTGTCATTCAGCACCATCCATGCCCTCAGTGCTGCTGAGGCTGTTGATTGTCAGATCAAGTTTTCATATCATTTGAAGTCAAATTATTGACTTCCACTTCAACTTAATGGAAGTTTGTATTCTGTTAGGACAGATATGTGATTTAAAAAGAACAACTGGAAAATTATAAATTTCTACAGAAAAGAAGACTGTTACCTAGAAAAGGTCTCTGAATGGCTGATCCATCAAGAAGATCCTTAAATACCATTTGAAATCACACCAACAGCATCAGCAAAAAAATAAATTCCCAGAGGACTACAGACCTACATGATGAGAGGTTCAAATTTTCTATTAATAATTTCATCATATCAATAACTCTTGAAGACCACACACCTAAATGATAGCTACTCATGAACTGAGGAGAAAACAGTTCCTTACACTCTGAGAGGTCATTCATGGATGGTGGGAGAGTTACCTCAGTAACTCAAAAGGGAAAGTTCTCTTCATTTGTGGAAATTAATTTGGTAATATTAAATCAATGCCAGAGCAATATGGACCATAAAACAGGATAGTACAGATTAATGGATCTAATAAAATTGAAAGAAAAAATTAAGTCATTCAGAGAAAAATATTTCTGAGAGCACTGAAATCAGCCAACAAAATATTTAAAAGCAAATCTTTACATTCAGCAGACACACCATACATTTATCCATAAGCATTTTGGTTACCATAACAACTTGATCCATTCACTCAATTATGTCATTTTTATCTCAGCATTTTGGAATTTGAGTGGTTTGTTTAATAACTGCAGTTGCTTTGGGAGCACAGTGAAGACTTTAAAATTCATTACAGAGTGAAGTTGAAGACTATGCTTTTTCATTTCTACTTTTGGAAAACAAATTTTTTGTCCTTATTCCCTGAGGGGTAAATGTCATATTTAGCAAATAAGCTGCCATAAAATGTTCTTATTAAAAAATATAGATTGACAGTAAAAAGTACCATGTAGCTGACACAGGGAGTGATAACACATACCATGGCCATCATCAAAGAATTCTGTGATAGTTGCTGAAGTGCACTTGGACCAGGGTTTTGAAGCATCAATGCTGGTCAGAATGGAGGACATCAGGCGCTTGTCTTCCATGGAGCCAAAGTTCTCCTCACAGAACTTGGAGTCATCATGGGAAAGCCCAAGCAAGTGCCCTGTGGAAATGAAACAAATTAATTAAATTATATGACTATCCAGAGTTTACCAGCTGGAGCTCACAGTCATGTGAGGGAACTGTACTCATTTATATTTACCAACAATTGACTTCTTACTGTTTCTCCAAATCACCTTCAGCAAGAAAGACTTTGTGAAAATGTTCTGCAACTGTCTAGAAAGGTGCTACATCTTTTTAAACAGCTAAAAATAAAATTATTTAAGATGCAACTAAACAAAGTGTAGAAGAATGAATGGGAATAAAGCTGCAGAGAGCTGAAGCCTGAACTTAATGCTTCAAATGTTCAACTTCAGCCAAAAGTTGATTAATAAGATATGCAGGGCTAAACCAAGAGTGCTTAAACAATAAGGACAAAGCCACTGAAGAAAAAAAAGCCTGATGCCCTGAAAAGGACACATTCTGCAAGATTTGGCCTTTTCTTTTTTCAGGTAAGTAAAACCATTTTTGTTTGGCAATACTTCCTATATAAGGACAGATAAAGCTGTTTTTATGCTGCACTGAGACACCGAATATCAGGAGGTACATGTCAAGTTTCAATCTGATACAGCACTACATACAAAGACTTGCTCTGAAGAAATGACAACAGCTTTGTTTCATTCCAGACAAACGCTGGTGTTGAGCAAAACAATTCACTGCTAAGATTATTATTTCAAACTGACAGATTCCTCTGACAGAGTAACCAAATAATCAGTGCACCACTTCTAACCTACAGAGCAAATTCTCTGGAAATGGGCTGAGTATTTAATACATTGTATTTACACTGTATTTACTGATCCAAGACTGCTCACAGTTGTAGAAATTACCTCACTGCAGAACGTTTGTGAAATAAGGCAATGAGGGTCTCTCAGTGGAAAAGGAGTTTAATTTTTAAGTCTTTGCCTTGGAACTAAACAGCCCTGGGTGAAAAAAAAGCTGGAGCATTGATCCAAAGAGTTTGGCTGAGTAACATCCCATGGCACTCAGCACTGGTTCAGCATGGGATATGAATGATAGCTGGGTGCACACCAGCAACTTCAGGATGTAATTTTTCAGAGTGCTCAGCATTTTACAGCACTATTCAGAACTCTCCAGAGCTCTGTGACATGGAGCTTTCAGTCCTGCAGGGCAGAATTGCAGTTTGTCACAGCCTCTGGTACCACTCTATCAATTAGGCCTTTTTCTCACCTAGAGATGGGGCAACTGAGAGGTGTTTTAAAAACTTTTATTCTATTTTCAGTCTCATGAGAAGGGTGAGACAATACAGATGTTATAATTCACGCCATCACAATCAGAAGCTGATTATTTCCTAATTACAATACATTATAAGCGTTTCCTGGCCCATCAGCTTTTGTCACACCATGCTGTAAATAAATTGGCCTTAAAGCCAATCACCTAAAATTACCCCTTGTGGGTCCTACCACAATGCATCTTTCATAGTTCTATTTCTCTAAAGCATCTAGTCTCATTTGTAAGGCCACCCTTTGAAACTTGTTTCTAGTTCTATTTCTATCAGAAGGTAGTTTCCATCTGCAGCACTTCACCCATGTAAGATGAAGTTCTGTTCTCCAGACAAATCCCTTTATTGCAGAACTGTACTTCACTCTTCAGAACTGTTCATTTTCTGCTAAGGACATCCCATGGAAGTACATAATTAAACAATACAGTGCACATATTGACAGCCTGTTAATGCTCCTGCAGCTTGGGCTGCTCTTGAGTTTCTCTTTCTTTTTTTCTCCTTCATAGAGACAAAAAAGTATCCTTTGGATATGAGGAAGCTTGCAGGTAAATGTCAAGCTCTTCACTTTGAGCAGAGACACTGAGGATTTCTTCATAACACTGCTGCAATTTAGCCTCCCTCCTCAGAAAAAGGCTGGACAGCCTCTATGGGGAATCTCAGAGGAAATAAATAAAATGAAATGCTTCTCAGGCCACCGTTCAGCACAGAACATTTCATCCCAAATACTTTGGCAAAAGCAGAGGAATCTGAAACAGGGTCATCTCCTGGAAAGTGTCAGGCTACTGAATTCACCTTTAATGAGAGAGCAGCATAACTTCTCTGCTTTAAATGGGGTGAGCTGAGGACACACCTCATTAGCAGCATCTACTTTGTCATATTAAATCAGGCCATTGTTGCAGTGCATGACAAAAACCAAGTCACTTACTTGGCAGACTTCAGCCTCTTGGAGGAGAAGCTTCTCAAAGTATTTGTGAATCTCCCTTGTTATGTTTAAAATTTTCAAAAATATTTGAAAAAACCCATCATGACAAGGAAAGAAGCAGTAAGTAGTGAATAATTTCCAAAATACATAATTCTGATTGTCAGTGTCTGGGCTTCTAAATTAGCCCCCAGTGATGTTAGTGAGGATAATAGCATTAAATATATGGATTTTGCCTCTCCATACTGATTTGCCAGTTAATTTTGTATGCACATGTCCTGGGGTGACAAACACTTAATTCACTTAAAACACTGTGAATGCAACTCTCAAAGGATTTAATGGAGCTAAAATTCCTAATTCTTACCACAACCTAAATTTGTCCCTGTTCTAACTTTGCCTTTTAAGGCACTCTGACCAGACTTAGAAGTGATTAAAGCATATGACAAACTCCCAGTGATGCTGCAATCTACTTTTGTATTTCATTAAAAAGAATCAAAATTCAAAATATCACAGGGCTGGGTAATCTCTAAATACTGCCTGGCTAAGTTTTGCTCTTTTTAGCACAGAAGTGAGAACAGCTAAGTCCTTTAACACCTGTACCCTTCACTCTTTTGTGTCCAAAAATTAAGGGAGGGACACTTCCCTTCCTACTTCAAGCACATGCATAAAGCCCTGCTGATGTTATTACATGACATTAGGGTGGTTTCTGGCATTTTCTGGTGGGGTGCTTCCCTTCCAAATTGGAAAAGCTGATCCTTCAAGTGACCCTGCATGGAAGCAGAGCTCTGGAGCAAGCTCTGGACAGAAGTGAAGACTCGAGGAATACAAATCTTACGCAGAAGGCTTTTGGAAACAATGCCAATTTTAGCCCCACCCCATTTTGTACCAGTATGAACGTCAAACTGGGCTATTGAAGAAAAAGAAAAGGCTCCCAGCAGCTGTGCAAAATGATGACTTATTGAAAATGGCTTTGTAGATTATCTGTTGTTTTCTACTTAATGAAGCATCTTACTGGTGCTGACAGTTCCCACTGAGTGAAAATGACATAATACAATTTTACCAGCAGGATGGTGTTTGGTTAAGTTATGCTGTAGGAATGCACAAAATGGTGAAGGAAACAGATGGAGGGGAGGCAGGGTTTGCCCTCTTGTAGCCAAGGAGGAGGTGGCCTGCTTGTAAATTCATCTCAAACTCCAAAAAGACCAACCTCCCAAATGGAGTGACATCCTCCCCTCACAGCTTTCCCTGCTGAAGGCCAACACCTGCTACAGCCCAACAGGAAATAATACCTGCAATGGGCTCAAAAATGATCCCTACACCTTGCAGGAATAGGGGGTATATCCCTAATACAAGGTGGGAATACTTCAGAGAAATTATGACAAGTCAGTTAAAACTTTCATCCTCTCTAAGGATCAGGACACAAGAGCCCTGCAGGGAAAGCAGGAGTGCACCAGAGCTGTGCTGGATGTGTGATGAAGCAGCTCTTTTACTCCCAGGAATCACAGAATATCCTGAGCTGGAAGGAACCCACAAGGATCATCTAAGTCCAGCTCCTGGCCCTGCCCAGGACAGCCCCAAGAATCCCACCCTGTGCCTGAGAGCATTGTCCAAACGCTTCTTGGAGTCTGGATATTTCTGGTTCTTCTTAATATACAGTTCTAGGCTATCTGCAGAGGTTCTCTGAGCGAACAGCATGCAAAATTACTGTCATACATTTCTCAATGACATTTCAAGCATTAGAAACAAGAAAACAGAAAATATCCACAACACACAGCAAGCCAACTCCAGGTTTTGCTTGAGCACAAACCAAGGTGGGTCTCCTGGAAAAAAGCCACCTGCTTATGGACAAGAATTTGGACAGCATGTCCAAGAGCAGCTCTTGCACTCCCTCTGACCACAGGAGACATGCAAGGTGACACAGCAGGCTGAAAATGCTGCAGGCATTGTAATTTGTTTTCTCAGAGGAGCTCAGCTCGGATGAAGCACGTGTTTCCCAGTGAGGTCATGCTTTTCACCTCATCTCCAGCTGGGACAACTGGGGAGCAAAAGAAGGTCAAGAGATTTGTCCCAGGTTCCCCCATGAGTCAGTGGCTCTCGTGGGATCAGGATTCAGGAAGCTCCTGGCTCAACATTCCTTGGGCTCATAATCACCAGCCCAGACCTTGTGCAATAGCCTTCTGCTCTCCCCTTGGCTAAACAAAGATTGCATGTGGGAACTCTGTCAAAATAAAACCATTTCTTCTGGCATGGGCTGTTTTTCTAACTCCTGTGAGTTTCTAACTCCTTCTTAAGAACTTCATGCTGCTATCACTCAGGAATCCTCTTGAAGTTATGATGGACCTAAGCAATAACAATTAACAAAGCTGGTGGTTTTTTTAATAAGCAGAAGTGATTTGAATTACACAAGCTTACAAAAAAATTGCATGGAATATAAAACTAGCCATTCCTCTTTTTTTTATTCTTGAACTTTACTTCCAGTTTTCTTTTCTTTGACTGCTATCAGCCACTTATGACAGAAAAAGGATTAAAAAAAAAAATCACTCTCTCTTTTAAATCTCCAGCCCAGAGGTAGTTTTTAATATTTCTGGCTTAAAAGAGCTCTTCAGACTCAATGAAACAATAGTCTGGAGTGAAGCTTCTTCTCAGGAGCAGACATTAAAAAAAAAAGCCCCAATCAGACATTTACCCACCAGTGCTGCAGACTTTACACAAAACAAACCTGTGCTGAGCTGGCTTGTTGTAACAGACTTGTGGGAGATCACAGACACATCAGCCCTGTCAGACAGGCAATTCCCAGGCAAGGTTCTGCCCAGGCAATCTGAGACCACTGTGTCCAAACAGACTTAAATAACCATTAAAAAGATGTGGCCCTGGAGGTCCACACTACATTAATTAATGGGGCATGTAGAAGAGAAATATTCATTTGAATGAAGAAGCAGGAGATGGTGACACCTATTTCACACCTGTTCAACTCAGAGGAGCTTGGAAAGAACATAATTCACAGCAACTCATGGTAGATGAATGAACTCTGTGGGAGTAGACAGTGCAAGAATGTAAAAATTACATTGTCTGCTGCACCAGAAGTCTCCCCCCACAAAAAACTACATTATTGGATTGGTATTATCTACCTGGCAAGGAGGAAAGCAATCCCTACTTTACCCTGCAGTCTGGAAGGCTGGAGGCCCAGGCTGAACACTGAACTTCTTTTAGGATCATAAAATCAGAGATCACTTAGGTTGGTTGGAAAAAACCATTGAGCACAACCATTAACCTAACAATGCCAAATCCACCACTAAACCACGTCCATAACATATTTTTTGATAATGATTGCTGTGAAATATTAGGCAAAACACAGAATTTTACAGTTTGCTTTAAGCACCATGTCTGTTGCAGGTGGAGCAATGATATATTTTATATAACATTACAAGGTAATAAAAATACTGCTGGGCAAGCCAAGAATTTTTATTCAAAATTTTAACCAGAAACCTTTTAGACAGCTGATGTTTGTTTTTTGAGGCATCAGCTTAATTTTCTGCCCCACCTTCAGCTCTTGTGAAGGCTTAGCTTTGTCTGCCCACCTTTCCTCTTAATCAAAAGGGGTATGTTCATGAAGGCTTAATTTGAGAGCTTTTGCAAGCAGAAATTAAGATAGAACTTTGAAAAAAAAGGTTCAAAGAGGAGGAATCAAGCAATTTTCCTGATGTATGTCAGCAGAGAAGACCTGGATGAGTGCACTCTCTGGTTTTTTTTTTGTTTTAAGAAAGCAAATCTGCCTAATTATGATTATCTGGATATTTGCCTAAACTTCATCTGTCATGAAGGAAACCTAAAATGAGACTCACAAGCTCCACTGTTTTTCTCATATGGCTGTGAGACTCTGTGCCCTTGGCAATGTATCCCCCTTGAAATGAAAGGCTTCAGGAGATTTGTAGCTGTCAGGTCTGAAGCTTGTCTTTATCTGCTTTATCTTGACAGCCTGGAAATCAAAGGGCTGCATGTTCAGCAGAACATGGCAAAGGAAAGATTGCTGTCTTTAGTTACTTTTGAGTGTACACAAAATGAGCACATGTGGCAAAACAAGGAGTGGGAGGATTTTTTGACTCTTCTACGGACATCAAAAGACTCCTTTAGGTATCACACATGTTGTTCTCAGTTTCATTTGTTACTGAAGGAGTCAGAAGCAGAATTTGCTGTAAGTTAGACGTGGTATTCCTTCCTCAGTGGCCTGCAGCTCAAACACAGCTCAGGCTCTGAATGAACAGCTCCAACCCACTGAGAGTTCATGGTATTCTGATGTATTTCAGTGAACCACCTGAGCAGAGATGCTATGAGCAATACCTCACCTCTAAAATGCCTTTTTTACAGAAAATGATGCTCTCATACATTTTGCTGATGGTGCTCATGACACTTTTGTCCTCAGTGGTGACAGAGGCCACAGAAAGATGCCATGCTGGAAATGATTTGGTATCAAAGTCGTTACCTAAAATATGAAGAAAATTCTTGGCTGTGAGGGCAGTGAGGCCCTGGCACAGAAAAGCTGTGGTTGCCCAGTCCCTGCAAGTGTCCAAGGCCAGCTTGAAGCAACCTCGAATAGTGGAAGGTGTCCCTGCCCATGGCAGAGGGTGGAACTGGATCATTTTTAAGGCCCCTTCCAACCCAAACCATTCCCTGATTTTTGAGTTTTAGTTTCTGTGCAGCCCCTTGGTTTCAGGCATTACACAGCCCAGCTGTGGAGGATGTTGTGATAACTCCTCATAACCACAGAAGATGATGCTGAGCAGAGACCTCGAAAAGGCATCCTGTGCATCATCCCTCTGCCCTGGGGTAGGATCAGCATCCCCTGAGCCACAGCTGCTTCAGCCAGATGGCTCCTGTGAACCTCCCCAAGCACTTCACTCCTGCCCTCAACTGTCCTGCTCAGATGATTTTGGCTAATGCTTAAAGCAAATCTCCCCTGCTGCAATTTCAGGCCATTACCCCTTGTGCTGTCCCAGGTGGACATGGGGAATGATTTATTATGCAAATTTTTGCAGCAATTTTTTAAACTTATTTGAAGGCTGCTTTTATCCCACCCTTTGGCCTTGCCTCCCCAAAAGTCACATGTGAAAGATAAAAGGCAACTAATGAACAAAGGTTTAATTAGTTCCACGCAGCAATGCTAAAGCTATAGCCTAAAAATAAAATACTTGGAAAGAACATCAGTAAACCATATTACTCAGGAGGACAGAAGGAGTAACTGCATGCCAGAGTGTTTGTGTAACAGAGGAGTAGGAACATTGCAAAAGGTCAAACGAACACTATCACTGAGAAAAAAAGGCTGTATTGCCTCTTTCTAAAAAAGTAAGTTTCTTAAGATTGATGGAAAGAACAAAGATAGATATAATTTAAAATGTTAGACCCATGTAACTCCCACTGAGCTGAACTGGAGCTTTGCCTGCTTGAAGGCTGCAGGAAGGCTGCTTTTGCACTTAAGGACCAGATCAAAACTCATGAGACTCTAGATCAAAACTCAGGTTTAATTCTTGGCTTTCCCTGGGATTCCCTTAGTGATTTGGGGAAATTTCCTACTGATAGAACAAGCAGTAGCTCCACTTAGATCCCCTTGAACTCTTCTCATTTTGCTTTTGTAGATGGCAAACTGTTTAGGGTGGTGTATGGCTGTGCCAAAGCACAGTGGGACTCCAGCACAAACTTCTGACCATGACTGTACTTCAAAACACAGCACCAGGCTGCAAAACATGGAAACATCCCATCACAAAATATGTCAAATGTAATTCCAACTGACTGACTGTGCCTGTTGCTGATGCTGGATCATGCTGATCTTCACTTGTTTATAATTCAGCACTGTCAAAGTAACAAATCTCTGATCCAAAGGTCCAGAGTATGAGAGTGCAAATCTCATAGTTTTTGCTTCCTGATGGTTATTTTAATAAGGGACACATGGAGAAGCAATGTAGTGCTGCCCTATGAAAAACATTAAATAACTGTTGAGATTATGAGCAATCTCAGGTTCTTTACTGCTCTCCTCCACATGTGTCCAAGAGGCAGGGAAGTGCATGAGGCCAGGAAACATCCATTTTTTTACAGACAATAGGCTGCTGATAACAAAGGCTTGGAGAATTCCTACATACTGTGCCTAAACTCAGACAGTTCTGCAGAGCTGTGGAGGTGTAGTTGAAGAAGTTGCTAGAAGTAAAAAAGCATCCATATGCCACAATATGGTGATGACTTCAGGCAAGAATCCAGGGGGTTATTTTTGGGAAAATGAAGTTACTGCTGTCCCAACTGACAACAGCATGCCCCCTGCTAGAAAATAACCAGATATGGATTGACTGTTGGTGGCTGGATGTCTTGGCAGGCTGTGATTTCAAAATAACATTTATGGTATTAGCACTGCTCCCTGGTATTCTGAGGAGAAACTGGATTACCACACTCAAAGTTACAAGGTTTCTTTCTGGTTTTTTGCTGTATTATCCTCTTTTTTTTTTCCATTTGACATTGGAGACAAGTTATTAGTGATTTTCCTACACACAAGTAGGACAAGATTTAGGTTCTACCTTATCAAACTTTATATGAAGATCTCCACCTCTTATTGCCAGCTAATCAGGTGTACCAAGAGTTTGGTTGCATCTATTCCTTCCTGTGCTCTCCTTTACAGGCCTGTGGAGGCTTTGCCTGTTGCTGCTCATTCATTCTCTCCCCCTCAAAAACCACTGGCCAAAATCCATCTATTTTATCTGGAAGAAATAAAACAAACATCTCCCATGTGATGTGGCAGAAACCCTGGCAACAGAAGCAGCAGGTTTGTTCTGCAGCAAAGCTGCTTTTTGGCTTCCTGTGCACCAATCCAACCTGAGCCCCCGGGCTGTGCATCCTCCTGTCGGGTTGAGCTGCAGTTCAATTTACTTTGGTTGCCTTCCAGAGAAAGAATCTGAGCCTGGAAAAAGCTCTTGGATCCTTCAGGGAAGAAGAAAGAGCATTCAGATCCCCTGGAAGTCACAGTGAGGACACTCTGAGGATCAAGTCCATGGTAAAGATGCTGCATCTGCTCCCCATGCACAAAAACCACTGAGAGTGACTTTGCTTCAGCCAGTGGCTCACCTTGACCTTCCAAGTGAAAGAAAATAACATCTCGGGCTCAGAGCATCCCCTCTGACTGAGGAACTGAGCCACTGTAAAATTAAAGCTACACCCTGCCCACAGGACAGGGGGAACTTGGAGATTTCTGGATTGCAGGAAGAAATCTGGTCTCCAAATAAAATACAGCAAGGTTTTCCCCAAAGTGCTTAACTAAAGGGTATCCATGCCACACTTTTATTTTTCATCCTTTTTTGACCTTTGATTTAATTTAAGTACTCAAGCAATTTTAGCTGTGTTTTCTTCTCAGCTTCCCCCACTTCAGGCCACACACACAAAGATCATTCTGTGACTTGACACCCCTCCTTTCTTAAAAACTTCTGGTGAGGAGGGAAAAAAAAAAGAGGATGTTATTTTAAACAGCCTCAAACTAGAGGTTTTATGTCCATTAGGGTTCTTATTTATTCATTTCAATTCATGCCTTTTTTACATTGAAAATTATAGTTTTTAGAGATTCCTGTAAATGCCTAGGTATGTAAATGGCCTTTCTCCAATATGTGCTTCTAGATCGCTAAAAATAATTCACTTTTGCTTATATTTTCTCTGTGTGGAATTCAAGGTAACAATGTGAATGTTTGCTGCTCATCCCTATCTTTACTGATCTCTGTTCTTTCATTTTTAATCTACCTAAAAATGTATTTACTGCTGATAAAATGGCAGGAAAGACAATGCTCTCCTCTTCACACACCAGAACCACCAACAAGAGGGCTCCTCACCCAACCCTATCCATGACCCTCAGCAGAGCCATCACTTCTGGGTGCAAGGGACACAAGCAGTGTCCCCAGCACTCTGGCTGTAAATGACAGGCTAAGTTTGCCATTTAACCCATCTCAGGTTTGTGATGGCTCACTCACAGCACCCACATCCACATCCCATGTGAATCTACACTGCTGTACTTCCTACACTGCTGTAGCTCTCTCCAAATGCACTGAATTAGTGATGCCAGAGGACTTTTTCTTTTGCTGTGACATTACTGCTTACTGAAATAAAATTTCTGCTTTGGGGACTCATCCTGCCACAGTATTTCATGTTTTCATGCAACGCCTGATGCCTCCTCCAGTCATCACTGATGCAATTCCTTCGCAGAGCTGTAACAGGAACAGGGTTAGTATCACTTGTCACTGAAGAGTCAGGTTCTCCATCCTTGGTGACCTTTGTTTCCTCAGCCATAAGTATAAGGCACTCAGACCTCAGGCTCTACCTGCAAGCTCCTTGAAAATGGAACCACTGCAATGATACTCCCAAAGCAAACTTCTCTTTGGTTTGGCACGAGGTACAAGGCAATTCAGCAGCTGGCTCTCTGTGAAAGTTCTGCTTTCCTTGTTATTTCCTTCCAAGAATATTTTTTTTAAAAAAAGAAAAAAAAAAGAACATTCTCCACTTTCAAATTGCTGCTCACTCCCCAAAGCGAACAGCCCTTACAGCAAATGTATTTCCAGTGAACACAGTTCACAAAACATCAGTAAATTAAACATGATCAAGATGGCACCATCTCTCTTGAAGGGTTATATCATGACATAATAAGTAATAACACACATCCCAGAACACAAACTTTCTTCTGTCACTGATTCTATCTTAAACCTTTCTGAAGGGTACATGCAAGGGTCCTAATTTAATTGCTGTCCTCTGAGGTGGAAACTGAAACAAAGCTAAACAGGTTTTGTGACCAAACCTTTATCACCTAAATACTACTTCACTTATTACAGGATTTAAAACAAATTTCTGTACATTTACAAAGATACTGGAATTATATTGGGTTTTTGCCACAAAAGCTTTTCTCTGCAGGTAATACAAGTAAAAAAGCTTCCTAACAACAGCACATGCAACAAGTTGAAAAATGTGACTTATTTTCCAATAAATAAGTGCATGCAAATGACAACAGATGGGCCAAAAGCTTCCTCAGGAGGGCCATGCATTGACATCTCTGGGCAGTAGCAGCAGCCTCTGAATTTTCACTTCAACTGCTGCTTAGAAAGGCCACTGTCAGGGAGGAAACACCTACTGTGCGCCTTCCCCTGCCTTCTGATCCCTTATTAGTTAACCCTGAAGTGCATATGTACACAGCCCTAATCCCCAGGCGGGGCTCTGGGCCGGGGGAAATCTGGAATTAATTGCGGGGTATTTTGGTTCCTAATGCAGCTGTTGGGAGTGTTTGGCTTGGCAGGGGAACAGAAAAGGCACTGCATACCAATTTCGTGAGCCACCGTAAAGGCTGCGTGGAGGCCGTCGTCTTCAATCACTGCGCAGCTGCGCTCGGGGGAGCAGATGGTCCCAACGTCTGCCATTCCCAGGGTATCACAGGAATGATGCCCACATAAATCCTGCCCAGGAAAGGGGAAAAGAAAAATCAAAAAAAAAGAAAAAAATAATTGTTACAATTAATTTTTACACCCAGCGGTAACAACCGGTCAAAGGCGCCTTTGCCAATGGCAGGTCCTGGATGAAAATACCAGTGCAAAGTTCCAGCTAAAGATGTTAAAAGCCCAACAAGACAATCCCTGGTAAGGTCAGTGAGAGTATTTCCATGGACTTTAACGGGTTTTGGATATGTTCTGCAGCTAACTGTTGTTAGTTAAATTTGTATTTCTGCTATGTTCACACTTGCATTAAGGTAGGTGCTAAAAATATTCTGTGGAAGCATTTCCTCATTGACAATAAAACCAGAAAATTCTCTTTATTTACAGAAGGTAACCAAGGCCCAGAGAAAGCTTCAGCTTCCTGATCAGTCCCTGAACCAGAGATCACCTTTCTCTTCTGAAACCAATCCTATACTCTCATTTAACAGAAATGAGATTGCTACATGTGAAACCTCATTCCACATCTGCCAAGCAGTACAATTACTAGTGTCTTACCCAATAATATACCAAGTATTTAGCAATTCTCAGAGATTGCTAAGAGTCAGTGATGTGATAGAGTGCAAAATCCCAACAACTTAACCACTTCTCCCACATGTAGATATGAGGTGTCTCCGAAAACCATGCAGGTAGCATCAAGTTTTGTCTTTCAACTTTGGTAAGACATTGTGGTTTTCTCACCAGCAGCAATTTCTCCATGCTGCTGTTGAAGCAGAGGGAAGAATAATAGTGTGCATGTGCATATATACACATATTTTGGAAGAGAAGGAGAAGTAGAGGCCATGCTATTTGGAACACTTCAATATTTTGTTGAATGACAATGAAATTGTCATTTTCAAGGCATGACAAATGTTATTATCAAAATGATCAAAGAGCACTTTCTTCCCTTCAAGATTCTCTTCTTCCCTTCAGATCTCTTTCTACAAGGACTTCCTTTTATGAAACCTTTCATAATTAATCCACCTGAATAACAGACACCTTATAGGAGGCTTCAGAGCAGCAGTATTCACTGATTATGACAGGTTAGGCAAACCTGGAAAAGCACAGGATTCAAATCCCACTGAAGTCAAAGAAAACCACACCTAGTGCACAGATACTGTGACAGAGCATCTCTTTAAAAACACACCAAAAAAAAAAAAGAAAAAATGTGGGTTTTTTCCCAACAAAGAAATTTTTGAAGCTAAAAAGACAAAGAAGTATTACATAGACTGAGGAGAAATTTCAGGCTCAGTTCTGGCTTCCAGGAAATGATCAGTGGGACAAGAAGACACCATCTTAAGCTCGATGTTTAGGTTGGACATTTAGAAAGAATTTCTTCACAGAGAGGGTGATTAGATGTTGGAAGGGCCTGCCCAGCGAGGTGGTGGAGTCCTCATCCTTGGAGGTGTTTAAGGAAACACTGGATGTGGCACTCAGTGCCAAGGTGGCTGGACTCTGATCTCAGAGGTCATTTCCAACATGACTGACCCTGTGATTCTGTGACAGAGCAATGGGACCTGAATCCACACAAGCAGCTGAACTGAATTCTTACACAAGTACCGAAAAGCACATAAATCAGACAGAAACCAGCTTACTGGAGGAGGGCTACACAGGTTGGGAGTGCCAAAACAGTATAAACTGCATTAATTCAGGCTTTGTCTCTGCATGCAGATTCTATGTCACTCAGTCTTTTCTGGTATTTGGGTGTCATCATTACATAGACACTGACATCAGTGCTGCTCCCAGAGTGGCACAATGGTATCAGCACCCAGATGCCTCATGCCACTCAGGATTTACTCCCATCTGCACACAAGAAGCAGCTACACTGGGAATTTACACCAGCAGCCACAGCCAGACTTCACAATGATTCACCAGGTTTGATGACACAAATGTAACTAAAAAAAATACAATTTTTCTAAGCAGGCAATCTTGTAAACTTCCACAGAGCTAATTATGATGGGATGTGTGGAGCATGGAATATCAGGGCAGAGATGTTAGCATAATCTCACCTCAGCATTTCAAAAGCTGTGCTCAGGATTGCATTACAACGTCCTCCCTAGATATCAGAGCTGGTCCTAGAAAACCCCAGAGCAGGAAAGACATGATTCTGCAAACTGCTGTTATGCCAGATCACCTAGTTCCTCCAATTCCTCATGGACAGGTGGCAAACAGGTGTCCTCAGATGACATGGGACCAGCCATCCCCAGAAAGGAGAAGAGTGCCCACCCTGGGGTCAGAAAGCGGTGGGCAGTGCTCCAGCAAAGCCCTGGTCCCTCAGCAGCCCCATGGCCACCTCCCTGTGGCCCCCCAGCAGTCGGTGTGGGAGTCCTGCAGCCACTGCCAAATCCCAGCTGGGAACAGCAGAGGGGCTTGTAAAGGATTCTGGAAACAAGGACAAGAAATATTTTCTGGCATCAGCTCCCTTGTCAGAAGCTGTTATGGGGATGTCTGTGGGTTGCCCATCTGCTGCTAGAGCAGGGCATGCCATGGCTGTGCTTTGGGCAGAGAATGGATTGAGCATCCTGGGTTTCCCTGCCAATTCCAGCCCTCGGTGGCTGCCTGAGCATGCTCATATGCAGCTAAGGCTGACATTATCAATAATCATTTAGGCAGATTACTGAGGGCTCCTCTATGTTGTCATTGTCTCATTCACTTCTTTACTTCTCCTGGCTCTGCATGATTTGAGCTGGAATATATTTCTGTTCCTAGTATATACGAAAAACAGAACTGCAGCCTATCAAGTGGCATCTCTGAGACAAATATTCTGAAAAGTTTGCTTTTGGGTCAATTCACCAGTATCAGCTTCCAAACAGCTTGACTGCAAGTGATGTTACTGAAAATCATGCCTGCTTAGCCATCAAACACTGGCTATGGATTATTCATTACCAGAATCAATAGTTACATTTGTTTTTTGCTTTCCTGGGCAGTCCTGGAAAGCAGTCTACTACTTTCATGAAGTAAACTTTCTGGGAGTACAGTAGAATGTTTTATTTCCCTGGAAAATATTTAAACTCTTTGTTAAAAACAGGCTTTAATGTAATGATGCAACCTTAAAAAATCTGTGTGGGTAGCCTCAACTTTTCATGCTCCAGCTAAAGCATGAGGAAGGAGGGGACTCGTGATACATAAAATCAGTTTCCAATGATTATTTCACTCTGGTTTTTTTTGCTTCTATTAGAAAGTTAATCAGCTACTCAGATCTGGATGTTCAATTGCCTTGAAACAGTGGCAGAAGAGGTAAAGAATGTTTTTAATATTTCTAAAGAAGGAAAGCAGCATGGCCCTTGATCTGCTTTACAGTAGTTTCAAAACAGAAGAATGACAAGGAAATGCATTTGCTATGCAGGAGGCAAGAGACGTTAAGACTTAAGCTTTGGCAAAGGAATGGCTTAGTAAAACTAAGCTGTACATCACAAGTCTAGTAGTTAATTAGACAGCTCATGAGAGGCCAAGTTTTCTTGGCATCCTAAATCCATCAGGAGTAGCTGGCTGGCTGCCATATATACATGGCCTTGTTGTGAAGGGAGGTAACTGTCACCGTGTCCTGGCTGGAGCAGGGAGTTTATTTCACCTGAAAATAGTAGTTTCAAAACAAGAATAAACTGTTTAGTGAAACCTGGTATTAGGTCAGAGCCCACTGACCAGATCCAAAACACGATGTGAGCACCAACATGGACACTTTGGTGGGATTTAAGGGCAGAAGAACATGTCCTCAGGTCTTCTGAGTTATCTACCCCTCACAGGGCTTGCAGCTTGGGATCCTGTGGTCCCCAAAGTGCCACAGTTCCACAGTCTGGAACAGCAGGGTACTTTGCTTACTGGGGTTCAGATGTTTCATTCAGATGTTTCAGATGTTTCTCCACCTTTGGCCCTAAGGGAAGCTGAGCCTACAGAGCTTCTCAGATCAGAATGAGAGGAACCCACAGGACGAAGCTTTGTAGCAGGCCAAACTGCACACCACCTTCTTGTCAAGCACAGCTAAAACCTTTACAGTTCTGTTCACCTGTTCTTCTGGTCCCTTTGCAGCAGCTTATCAGCTCAAGCCTTTTCCCAGTGAGAACATGATCCAGCTACAAATTCCTTCCAGGGACAAGGCCAACTAGAAGCATCTTTTTTAGGACAGCACTTTATGGTCTACGCCAGGCTCCTGCCAAGCACACAGGGAGCTGTGGCTCCTCCTGGAGCAGTCCCTAAGCCCAAGGTTTCTCTAGCCCAGGCTGCAGTCAGTGAAGGGATCCAATTTTTGGTCCCTATTGCTCATCCTTCTTCTTTCCCACTGAACAGCCTGTGGTAAATCACAGAAACAGTTCCTCTCCATGCTTGAGGAACCCAGACCACCTTGCTCCAAGCGCTGCGCTCCACTCAGCGGCTTCAGGTCACGATTCCCCTCGTTCTCACCATATGAATTACTCACTAAACAGTGACAGACCTTTGGTCAGAGGGGTGGAAAGTTTCCTTAACACCTGGAACAGCTTACAACCTCCTGGTTAAGCAGCTCTCCTGGGAGGTGGGTGATACAGACCTAAAATCCCTCCAGCAGAGGAAGGAATTAAGCACGGCTTTCTGACTTCCTGCAGCAGCCTTCCCAGTTCCCACTGCAGGCCTGGGCAGGAGGGTGGGGGCAGGTGGTGTTAGGAACACACACATCCAGCCTCCCATCAGCTGCTCTGCAAAGTGGGTGAACTTTCACTGATGCCACAGCAACCTGGAATGGCATATGTGGTTTCAAATGTAAAGTTCACATGGGCAGAAAGGATCCCGGGTGAGGAAAGGCTCGCTGGGTTACTGCGCTGTCCTCCCCTGGACACATTCTGAGACGGTGGCCAGAGCCTGGTTACCTTCTGAGGAAAACCACAATGGTGATATCTGCCAAAACAAAACCAAAATGTATTTCCCCAGTAGTTTAGCTTAAAAATTGAGGTGATTTGCTTTTGAGGTTCATATCATAAATATGAGCCTGGGGCTTCAGCATTTGAAAAAAAAAACAAAAAACCCACAGCAGAGTTATGCAAACTACGGGTTATTTTAAAATACTGACAAAATGCACATTAAGCATTTGGAATCTGCATGGGAGGAGAAGTTTCAGTTATGAAACTGGTGATTGATGACCAAGTAAAAATGTGTGATTTAACCTGTCTAAGCCACAGTTCCTTCGTAGGGAAACTCCACACCATCTCTCCAGACCAGGGTGAATCAAACTTCTCCTCTATCAGTTATGTCCCACTTTGTTTTCCCTAGGAGCATTATTTAAATGTGGAACAAAGTTGGTGAAAACACTATGAAACTGGTATACACATCACACTACAATTTCTTCAGAGTAATAATAATTAACAGTGAAATCTATTCTGTTGACCATTGGTACAGTGACTTGTTTTACTCCTAGGGGATAGTAATTGTTGGAAGATGATAACAGAGAAAAGAAAAAAAAAAAAAGAGAAGGAAAGAAGAAAGAAGTAGAGCCAAAGAAAGCATGTGCTCCATGCAGTGAAATTATCATCTACAGAGCTGAGATAATACAAAGCTTGCTGTTAAATTTCAACAGCACTGCCAGATGGACAGTTAAACTAAATCAAACACACCAGCCCCATATAATTACTGTGTAGAAAAAGGCAGGACAGTGGCCTTTGGCTCTAGCATGAACCCTCTGCTCGAGCCAGGCATGATGGTACTATCACAGATGATGCTAACAAGCACTTAGGAAAGGATTTTTTTCTTGCTCCTAATGTCTGTATCTACTGTGAGCAACATCTATTTTAATCTTCAGATGATTCAGAATGGGGGGGGGAGAAAGGAAGAGAGCTGGATTTTGTCCAAATGCATCCAATAGTTCACTTGAAATTTAACTAAGGGCCACTAATGAAATAGACTGGATGGATTCTAGAGGATAACTGCAGAGCAGGCTGGACCTCAGAAAAAGAACAGTGTGAGTTCAACTGCAGTTTGCAA
Organism: Hypocryptadius cinnamomeus; assembly: GCA_013400635.1. Lineage (NCBI taxonomy): Eukaryota > Metazoa > Chordata > Aves > Passeriformes > Zosteropidae > Hypocryptadius > Hypocryptadius cinnamomeus. The sequence goes on along the minus strand of VYZP01078256.1, from coordinate 15,486 downwards.
GTCCCATCTAATCTGTTTTGCTATGGTGACAAATAATCTGGCAAGTGTTTTGTTGCACCCATAAAAATCTGAAGATAATCTGCTTCCAGCTCCTATAAAAAAGGCTGAACCAAAATAAACTCTAAATTTGCTGTTGACTTCACTGCCACTGAGAACAAGTGATGAAACACTAGATTCTAAATTTGCTGTTGACCGCACTGCCATGGACAACAAGTGATCTAATCTCCAGGGAAAGAGGGCTTTGCAAGCCCCCTCCTCCCCACCACACAGCCACTTCTCTACTTGGTGGAGGAGACTCACCTGGCCACCAGAACTAAATCCCTGCACTACCATATTCCATGGAGGACGCTCTAGGATTCACATGGCCCAAACATTCACAGCTGCTGCCAAGGACTCAACCACGAAGTAGCCCAACAGCAGGGGATCTATGTACTCTCTAAGGCTGTTATGGTCAAGCTGCCTTGAGGAAATTTAGAAATATCAGAAAATCATCATGTTTGCTTACTGTCAAGTCAGACCTCTGCCATGCTTCATCCTGCTCCTCATGGGTCAAAATGACAGATGGCAACCACTGGGAAAATACACTTCTCATCATCAGATTTAAAAAATCACTGTGGAACCCAAGTAAATTTCTGCAATATTTAGTGACAGATGATTTCTGTGTCCACTTAAGGTTTTCACAATGGCCAGACATATAACTCTAGTGATCCTTGTATTTACAGAGCAAACAGAGGACCCACTGCAGCTAATGGACCCTTGCCATAACTGATAAGCAACACAAAGCCTAAAAACAGCTTTAAGATGTTGCCTGTATCACCCCAAACTGAATTCATGTTCATATTGATTTACTGTGATCTGCAGGATAATTGCTTTAAAGCCTTTATCCAATTAAGTACAGATTATGACCAGAAGTAAGTGGCTGTTTTAACTCAGAATCAGTGAATTTCCTTCTAAATTTTTTTAAATAGGAAGTACTTCCTAGTATGAATGATGATGATGATGAAGATGATGATTACCTTATGTAATATAATGTGAACCACTACTAATTTAATAATAAAGGAGAGCTGCCAATGCACTCTCAGTCTATCAATGGTTACTAATTTATTTTTGAAGAAGTAAAGACAACCAAAGAGGATGAAGCAACACTGCTGAATTCTGTCAGGATTCTTCCTTCATATAGGAACTCAAATAAAGCCCTCTTTTGGTGTAAAAAAATACCATCCAATCAAATGTCATTCTGCAACAAAGATAATTATTATTTAGGGATTTGTATGGCACCAGCCATGCACAAAGGAGATTCTATCTACACAAAGCCAATTCCATACAGCTGAGGCCACGCATTCAGCTGACAAACAATCTGCAAATATTATTCTGTTGACAACACGAAGCTCAAGGTGGCCTCAGTTAGTAAACAACGATGGAAAATGTACCTCACACGTTTGCCCAATGCCTGAAACCCAAGGCACTCAGAAAGAGACAGCTGGATGTTCAAAAATCAGCATGACGATATTCAGAGCCCATCAAAACACGCAGCCACGGCTCGGCGTCCTGTAGCTTAGCAACCAACTTCATCCATCCAAAACAGAGTTGTAAAAGTGGTGTTCTCCTGCCAACTGCTGCCACTCTCATTGAAAAGCTAAACTGGAAAAAATCTCTCCTTTAGTTCAAAGTGGGGCTGTTTTCCCCAGGAAACATCTCCACTGCTTTTTCATCCTTTAACCCTTTTCGTGTTTACATTCCACAGGGAGCAAATAGATTCATGTTGACATTTCAAGGGTAAGCATATAAAAATCGTGTGGGCTCACACACACTCTCTGCAAAGAACATCATGAACACATGTAGCAAGAAACTCCAGTCTGGTTCTTAATTCAGTCAAACACTGCCAAACAATGTCCGTGTGCACACAGCAAAGCATTAAAGCAGATTAAGTTGTCCTGAACTGCATCGAGCAGCTAATCCCAGAGTTAAAGCTGTTAAAATGTAAACCAAGGAAACACAAGCCTGTGCTTTTTTTCTCATGAAGCAGCCCTGAGAAGCAGTGCAAGCAACATTTGCATCTTAAGAGTGCAAGGAGACCACAGGAACCGTGGTGATTTATTTATTCTATGCACTACTTACACCCGAGAGGTAATTGTATGCATTGCTCTTGAGTCTTTGAAAGTGGATTACTGATTAGCAGCACCCTCTTATTCCGGCATGAGGGTGTCCATGCAAAGAATTACAGCTGAGCATCTGTAAAGCAAGTGCACTTTACAGTCACATCCTATCTCAGTCCAAATTAACTTAATAATTGACGTTAAGGTTCACAATCACCATCCTAAACGTTTCAGAACTGTCATATAGCCTAGGGAAATAAGAGGGAATAGTGTCAGAGAGAAACTCTCTTCAGAGAGAAGGGATGGATTCTGGCCCAGGCTTAATAAGCCACTGGAAAAGATGTTTACAACAAACCCAAAAACATTCTGACCCAGCCTAGGTAGCCTGCTTTCATTCAGGTTATAGCGATAAAAAAAATGAAAGCTTGCACATTGCACTGCTGGGCTTTAAACTGCTAAAAAGGGCTGCTGTTGTACAAGTGATGCCTGACACAGAACCTAATGTTTCAACTATTTACAGCTATAAAAGCAAGCCAGGCGCTTTTTTTCCCCCTTCTGGAGCAACTCCTTCCACAAACCATCCAAAGCATCCTTTTTGGCAGGCTCCTACGATGTAGCAAAGCCGGAGAACTCAAATGAACGGAAAGTCATGCAGTTATTTTTTTCGTACTTGGGGAAAGCGAAAAAAAGAAAACACCAAACTCAAACCGCTGAAGGGATATTCTTACAGAACTTCATTGCATAAACTCGGCCACATGTCTACCAGAGCAATGTCCCTTAACGACCTCTGGCAATGTAATTAATCAACAACCCAGCGTGGAGCAACAAGGCACGGCTCTGCATGGGCAACACAAGCAGATCCAACCCACAGCTGATGAGGGCACCCACTTGGGGGACAGCACAGGGACTGCAGCCCCTTGCCACCACCCAGCCCAACTCACTCAGCTTGTGCAGCCCTGTTTACCTGCGGTCTGCACTTACGTCCTACACCTGGACCACAAGCGCTGCTGGCTTCCAGCGCGGTGGAGCTATCCTTGCTGGAAATAGCGGCCCGATGTGCTCCACAAGCAAGACGTCTGTGCTCTTAAGCTGCTTTCCACCACCTTCCCTAGCAGGTTTGTTTGGGGACTAATTTAGGCTAGGAAGTGCTATCAGCCCTTCCCGACTGGACCACCTCTGCAGAGGGTGTTACACATCTCACAGGGTCAGACAGGACAAAGTCTGAAGCAAAGGGACGTCAGGCTGAGTCCCACGATCAAAGCTCCCACCTCTCCACCGGGCTGGGGTCCCAACACTGCACTGGCGAACCCACGACGGGGGTGACAGCACAGGGCAGGGGACATACACAAATCTCAAGCCCTCTGCCATTCCCGGCGGTGGGTGCCGGTCCCTGAGATGCTGCACTGCCCGACGGACGAGCCGGATCCATGTGCGGGGCGGCAACCCCTGGGCAAAGCCGAGCAGGGCGGCCAGGGGTCCGGCAGCCCGGCCACCCCAGGCTCGAGGGACACCTCGCTGTCGCTGTCATGGCCATGCCCACGACCAGGGCCATGCCTACCTCGCGGGTGAAGAGGATGGCGGCATCGTAGTGCTCCTCGTGGTCATCGTCGAGGCGGTTGTGCTGATGCTGCCACTTGCAGAAGTTCTTGAGCGTGGTGGCGGCGTTCCTGTTGACCTCCAGCCCCTTCTCCTTGTCGCCCAGCGCCACCACCTTCACCACGGCCAGCCGCACGTGGTTCTCCAGGCTGGCGTGCGCGTAGAGCCGGGAGGCGATGGAGGCCAGCGTGAGCAGGTAGTGCTGCAGCCCCTTCCCGTACTTGCGCACCATGGAGGCATCGGCCACCAGCAGCAGCTCCACCTGCCGGGCCCGGGACACGGAGCGCCGCCGCCGCCGCCGCCGCCCGTCCCCGCCCGCCGGCCTGGCGGGGTCTCGGGTCTCGCAGCTGGTGCGGGCCGGCACCGTCTCGAAGCTGAAGCTCTCCCTGCGGAAGACGTGAGGGGCACGGGCCGGGCCCTCGCCGTAGATCCGCGCCGCGGCCTCTCCGTGCGGAGCGCGGCGCGCCGGGCGCACGGTGTAGCGGGAGCGACCCACGGCGAAGAAGCCGTCGAGGCCGCCGCAGAGGTTGAAGACGGCGAGCGAGCGCGGGCTGCCGTCCACCGTGCCGCGGTAGTGGCAGCGCGGCCCGTCGCGCTCCAGGTCGAGCAGGAAGCGCTGTCCCCCGGCGTAGAGCACGTAGCCCGCCCTGCCGCCCCCCGCGTAGGTCGGGTCGAGGCGCCGCACGGCCCCGCGGGGCGGCCC